>JAUOBV010280307.1:0-11251 GCA_032360425.1 Rubia occidens
TAGGTCCAACCATGTCACTTAGAGGATCACGAACATAACCCTTGAATGTTTGATCAAGACGTGGAATGTCTTCATTTGTGGTGGTAGTCGTACCCTGATCTCCATCATAAAAGGAGGCGGTCCAAGAAGGTTCATAATAAAGGAAACATGATAAGTAGCTTCAATGATTGTATTTGTCTTTGTTTTGAGAATGAAGTGCTAAATATGTTATTGAATTAAGTTTTTTCATGAACAAATAATCTAGTAATGTTTAAGATGTAGACAAAAACAAACACTCAATTATCAATAAAAAACCAACACTAATTATCAATCATTTAGGTTTGACAAGTCAATAGCTAAAGTTAACCATAAATTCTACATTAAACAAGTAGTTAGAAATGAAAAACAATCCTTAAATCCAAACAACTTGAACGACCAAATTCCACAACCGAAAGAGACCCAATGTCATAACTATCCACCGACCTGGAGCACTTCTAGACCGACGGAAATATTTTCTAGCCATTTCTACGTGGTCTAGTGGGGTTAATTTTGTTACCGATGGATAATTCTGTTGGTGATAAATGTCTACTGGGCAATGAGATATTGCTCGGTGGTCAATTACTCGAGCAAATCTTGATTTTCCAATGGTTAACTGTAATTAGTTTTCCATTGACCATGGTACTATTCCTATTTTTGTACTTTTGCCAAAATTAGCGTAAAATTGAATCGCCTCATCTTGGTAGACATTTTCCTCTGAACACATCAACTTTTCCAAATGTTGAACTTCAAATCTATCAAGAAAATACCGCAAACACAAATCCAATATGATCGATGGTTTAATAACCTTGGATTAATGACTCTACGCTTTAAAATTTACACATAACTATCTTCTGCTTTCTTGTTGATAAAACTTTCTGACACCACAACCTAGGTGAACGGTTACGGCTACGCTCACTAGCCACCTCAGTGCTTTTCTTTGATTGTCTAGGCCTCGATATTGTTTTGGGATTGATGGATTATTGAAGGATTGTGTGGTTAGGTTTTGAGGAGAGTTTAATTTGGGGTTTTGTGTGTGAAATTGTAAATCAGATTTGTGATTTTTTTAAACTATTAACTCAGGTTCCGAGTTCAGAACCTGTTCTTAGGGCATGCACTGAAGGGCTGATTGGCCTCCTAGTTTGGTAGCCCTGTTTAACGCAAAACATTGAAGGCGGTTTTTCAAATGGGTATTAAATACACTAAGCAAAACCCACCATTTCCCACCATTTTTGAACATCAAAACCTCTCCATCCTTATGCTAAATTTCTTCATTCTTTCATCTCCATTTCTCTTCATCATCTAATCAAATGTATGTGTTCATGATTAATGCACCTCAAATTCTCTTCATTTTGGTCAAATTTCACTTTATTTTCACAATTTCTATGGGGGTGGATCTCATTTACTACTCTACTTCTAGGTTGACAATATTCATCCTAACACTTGTTTGATTTCAAGGTTAGTGGTTCTAAACCCATAGTTCTAAACCCAAGATTTTTCGAGGAGAGACATGATTTCTGTCAGGGTAGAAGTTTGGTAGGGCTTTAGTTTATATTGTAGGTTTAATCTTCTACATCGAGTGAATACCTAATGAATGTGATTTAGGAAGTCCTCAGATTTATGATACTTTGTATTTTATATTGTGGGGGTTGTTTGTTGACCTAGTGACAAATTCAGGGTTTAAAAATCCACTAAGTTTGTTTTATGAATTTAGTTTCATAAATTGTTGAGGAATTTGTTAATATATGTTTAAGATTGTTTAAGAAGCGGACACGTGATGATGTGTCACGTTCACAAAATGCTTAACCTGGGATGTTTGGGATTTAGTGGCGATGACGATGATGTGTCCAGTGAGAAAGGAATAACCAAAACTCATTGTAGGACACTAGAAAATAGGATGGTTATGAAAGAGCTAACTACATTGGTTTTCAACAAGTCGGCAAAGTGTTTGTCCAAAGAATGTGCAAAGTGGTCTAGTTGGGTTGCGAAATAGGAAGAACAAGGGTGGATATCAAGCATGATAGTTGGCATGAGGTGCCTAAAGACTATAAGGAGACCTTATGGATGGAGTGCAAGTTACCATTAATGGCTAGTGTTGTTATTGTGGATATTACATTTTCCTTTGTTTTAACACCCATCATTCTAAATTAATTAGAGACCTTTCGAAATCAATTACCCAGATATGGAATTTCTAAGAAAGAAGGAAACAACCATGATGTGCAAGAGTTGGTGGAAACACAAATATACTTTGTCTAGGGACTACATTTTTTCTTCGGAGGAAGGTGATTAGCTTTGGCTCACCTACACACACATTCAACAAGAGAGTTGGGAGATCTATAAGAGAAGGGCTTTGGAGAATGATTCTAATGTTAGTAATCAAAGGTTGAATTTAACAAGTATTTAGGTTAAAGTATTTTAAGTGTTGAGTTGTCTCTAACATAGGGTACGCGGAAAGAAAAACAATGCATAGCCAGTTTGAATCTACTTCCTCATCGTTTAAGCTATTGGGGGTATGGATTCGCAGCATTGTAATTAGTGGAAGAATTTATTGAAAGAGATTTTCAAATTGCAATTGAGGTGGGAATGACCGAGAAAAGGAAAGGGTAAGTGTAAGACCAATAGATGTGGATGAGAATGACAGGTGAGATTTATTCTTCAAAGGCCGACAAAATAAGGAGGGTATGTACGAGAAAGATGACGAAAGAGAAATGGTGGAATGAGTGGTAAACCTTCACTCCCTTTCTTTTCTCAAACATATTTCCTGTTTATATTTCCTAATCAATTCCTTCCATTTTGACGATTAGTAAAATTAAAGAATGATGAATTGGAGGGGAAATCCATACCCACGCATTCAAGAAACACATACTTATTGAGGTTATAAAAAAACCCAACCACCCGAGGCGTGTTAGGGGAGTTGGAGGGTTCATGACACAACGAGAGGCATTTCGGATTACTCTATACTATCCCCGTGCACAACCATTGCGGATCCACACATTGCAAACAAGTGTTTCAACAAGAGAAACGAATTGAGCAATAACACATTCTCATTCAGAAGTTGATCTAATGCACGTGCCAGGCTATTCCCAGGAACTTACATGATTTGACACCCGATTGGACACCTCCATCAAGAGGATCACACTTTTCTTCCAATGATGTTGAGATAAATTGAGCGGCAATCATTCAAACTTGGAGGTCATTACCGTTCCTCTCAAAAATACAATTTATAAGCCCTAATTGCTTCTTCACTACAACTAAGTAGATAATGGAAAGTTGGAGTTGTCTACGAAGAAGAGAGATTTTCCTAAGGGGTTACACATATAAGGGTAAATACTAGACTATATATATATATATAAAGCATGTAAAAGGGGAGTTTTTGGTTGGTTTTCTAATTTAAATTGAAAGACAATACAACTATCAAAGTGAACTAATTATGCTATCATGCAACAAGTTACTAAAAAAGATGGTAAAATCACAATTAACAAGGTCTTGGAGGCAATTTATTCTCACTTCCAAACCCCTTATAGATCCTAGACTCATTCACTCATTCAGTCACATTAATTGCATATTCCATTTGAAGATCAACATTCATTTCTTCTTACTTAGTAATTTGCAAAGACGTTCAACGACCATTTGTAAATCTCATTGTTAATCACTTTAGACAAACAACGGCTTAAGGTATTTCATCAATGACATTATATACGAAGAACCATAGATTTGATAAAAACTACAAGTGTTAAACCAAATGCCTAGCCATTTAACTAAACAAAGCATTTATTAGATTAAACCTAGAACAAACAACATTCAAAATTCAATCCTTCATTGCTACCTTAGAACAAATATGATAACAAACAATATTACATACTCATATAGCAAGATTAACATCATTTACCCCAAGAAGCTCTAATTCCATATTCTTGGATTTTCATGCCAAATGTGAGAAGAAATTGTACACTTTCCTAACACTTCTATCACTCAATCATACAAACATCACAACAAATGCTCATGAAAGAATACATAGAGTCTCACTACATTGGTTTCAAAGCTTCAATCAATTGCTCACAGGTGATAAGTTTAGATAACACAACTCATACTAGCATTCATGGAAAAATTCATAGAGAAAAAAAAGAAAGAAAGGATGAAGGTAAATGAAGAACTAGGGTTTGAGAGAGGTAATTTTCGGCCAAGAGAAAGGTTGGGAATGAAGATAAGATAAGGGATATTTATAGTAAAAGTTGTGGTCAACAAAAAGTCAAAAAGAGAGCAAGGGTGCGAACAGGCTGAAATGTCCGGCCGGGCGGGCACAAAACCTCTAGCGAGCAGCCATGCACAATTAGGGCCTCGCCGCGCGTTATGGTGTTGAGGGGTGTTTCCCCCTTGGGTCTTGGGAGCGCAGTTTCTTCAACTTCTTTGTGTTGCTACGAGTAAACCGCTGATCCAATTTTAGAGTTTTTGTAGTAGATTATATAGTACTCAAGAAGACAAATCTAATGATACTACCCTTGGAGGCTGATTCTCCTCGTATCATTCTAAGAACTTGGTCCAAACTTCTAAGTGACAATTCGTCTGCTTCTTTGTCTTTCTTCTTCGTCCCTTCTATCTTCTGCCACGTTTTGACTCGTGGCCTTCAACTTATACCATCCTTGCAAATGGCCTTCACTAAAATACTCCGAAGTGCTTACTAGGAATCTACAAATTAATCTCACAAAAAGGAATCTATATTCTCATGAGGATCAAAAATCCATTAGATTAAAAATAGGATACAAAATGAAGGATTTAGATATGAAAACCAAAAACGGTCATCCAAACCCTTCATGATGTAAACCTACCTAAATCTAGCAATCTTTCAACAAAAAGATAAACAAAAGAGATATTAAATGTTTAAGAAAATACATGCATTTAACGTCTAATAAAAAATATACATCAAAATAAGGTAGTTAAAACATTAAATGACAATACAAAAAATAGGACCTTTTACCTAAATTCTACAGGATCTTTTACCTCAGTTTTAAGTCCCAAAAAACTAAGGTAAATACTACCGTAGGAAAAAGTATATTTTTACCTCGGTTCATAACAAAGGTAAAAAGTAACTTTTACCTCAATTTTGGACCGACGTCGGTCCAAGCAAGAAGATCGACGATAGGCAACCAAAGATAAATTCGTTTAGGTTAACGTTGGCATGCATAATAATCGATGTCGTGGGTAAATAAGAGTTACGATATGAGGGGATAGATGTGACTTCGCGGAAGCCGATGTCACGGGTTAATAAGAGCAGCGTCGCAGGGTCTACGACATCGCATGCTCTTATGCACCCACGTTGTATGAATGCTGACGTGGAAGACTAATGAATACGATGTCATTTTAAAGGGGAGACATTGCAAAAAAAAACTCGATGCTGGTTTATGCGACATCGATAAGGTGTCGTCCTTTCACCTGTATGTTTAACGCCATGGATAAATTGTGAAGACATTGGTTCTTGTAAAATTTTATAATATTTAATATTTGATGACAAAAATAATCTTCGTCAATCATTTGTTTAGGATCTTTCTTTTTGCCTATTTTCTGTTGTTGTTAGTGTATCCGTAGTGCTTGAATGTGACATTGTTGGTCCGTCGATCCTCCTTCATTTGGAGTGATCATCGTGCAACGTCTCTCATTCATATTTTGTGCAGTTAATATTGTATGTGATGTTGCACCCTTCTAGGTTAACCAATCGGTTATACTGGAGGTTAAGTGACATCGCTAAACCATATCCACCATGCCACTATTTTGGACCGACGTGTCAACGACGTCGCTTATACATGCCGGCTAAGTCATACTTTGGAATGGCGAGTATGAGTGACACCTGGAAAACTAAAAAATTAATTGAATTGATTTCTACCAAACCATTTTCTATTTATCATAATATTTATCATCTGTGATAATATGTATTTCATGAATCCGGGCTAACAATGCTAGTTCTAGCCGTTCCCTGATTGAGGTGAGTGTTTTTTTGTTTATATTTGAATTCCTTTATTTTATTACTTATATTCTAATTTAATTTTTATTACTTATTTTATTACTACCTTTGGCGATATCATTTCTCACTTTGTCCTCACTCTGACCCAGACGAACTTTGTGTCAATCCTAAATTCTGGTAAGTCCTCCCTCTTACACATGTACTTTATTTTCAATGAACTTTTTCTATAGATTACTTTCATATGTACTAAATGTGCTTTTATGTTTATAATTCACTATATCCCTAGCCAGATTGCTGAGCTCTTAGCGCCGTATAAGTTGCATGTTGTGCTCAGGTGCAACGAAGAGAGTACCACATGCATTACTCGGGGAACAAGAAGCTGAAGAACCTGATGCCGAAGGGTTTTAGCGAGTTTCTTGATGCTGAGAAACTCAGGGTTGGGGACTCCCTCTACTTCGAGCTGATAAATGGTGTCAGCCCTACAGTTTTTAATGGTATACTTCTTCCTCATAGATTTAATTAGTTGTTTAGCCTATACTTGATATGGACATTTCTTTCAAACAAATTAATTTGTATTTGGAACCTTTTTTTACGTATTTTAATCTTTAATTTATAAATTATTTTGTTGAATGTTATTTTAATTTTATTCAATACTTAATATTTAACCTAACATATGAAAAACTTTTTAATAGTAAGATCATTCACAAAACTAAAATAGACTAGTGTGTAATGAATAATTTGTTTTCCTCATTCAGAAACTAGCAAATTGTTATTGCGAACAATTTTTTAATAAATTTGAATTGTTGACTTGCATAAGAATTATATAATAAGAAAAAAATCTTTTATTTTTTTGGTGAAAAATCAAAATGACGTTTCTTTGTAACACTAAGAGTATTACAACTCCAATAAATGCAAGGTAGAGGCATTTTTTACCGAATAACGAAGGGTTTGAACCATAATTTCTATATGGATGGAGCGAGGTTGGTGACCTGAAATTGTTAGGTCCATATAAACATGCGACATCGGTCACGGGTCGACACCTTGTCACCTAGACTGACATTGGTGCGACGACGCACAATGTGAGGCGGACTTTACAGGGGTCCAAAATGACGTCTTTCCAAAACAGGTATAAATATGGGGACCCTAACAATCACTTCAAGCTTCTACTTACAAGTTTTCCGCGAATTCCAATAGTCTCCCCCACCCCCTCTTCTCTCTTGGAAAAAGGCATGTTTTTTCTAATCTTCTAATACCTAATTTTGGTAATTGCTACTTTACATTGTTTGATCTGTGGTCTGTGAAAGTGTTCTATTTTTTTATTTTTTAGTTTTAACTCAGATTGTTGAGAGTGTGAAATTTCCTTGACTGTAAACGTGGGTACTATGTTTTGGTATGTCTTCAGAGGGGTTTCGTTTAATTTTCTTTTATTAACTCTTTTTTGGGGGTTTATATGTTTCTTCCCATAGCTTCCTCTGATACATGCGACGTTAATAAGTTGTCTCTAACAAATCGGTTTATGTTATTAGCTGCAACGTCGTACATTCTTATTTCTAGTAGTATGTTCTTCAGTATGAGACGGCGCATCTATGTAGGTCGGACCTTTGGTTGAACCTAATTGTTACTGATGTCGCATTTTCCATTTAACTTTACTTTCAAATTACATATGCGAACTCATTCTTGTGTTGGTCATGTGTTCGGTTATATTGACTATTGAGCAAGGTCATTTGTACATGTCGATCGAACCACTACTTTGGACCGACATGTAGCTGCGACGTAGCTGCGATGTATTTTTTACGTCGCACTGTGTCTTTCCGAAGCTAGTTCACACTTTAACATTTTCATTTTTGATTCAGGATTAATAGTGTGAGAAAGACTGTCTAATCGCCCATTTTTCTAGGTCTTTCACCAATTTACATATATATTTACTAACACATTTTCACACTTTATAACAAATAATATATTTTTTCGTACAGTTTTCCATACAATGGGGCAACCCAGAGCCTGTTGTCTTCGACCTTGAACGACATACAATGGTTGTTGATAGCCCACGTTTCCACTGCACTCTGAAGAAGCAGAATTTCAGGAAAACCCCAACTTTGGTAAGGTATTTAAAATTAATACTATTTGATGCTAATTGCTTATACATATATATATATAGAGAGAGAGAGAGAGAGAGAGAGAATTGGGATCATGTAAGAACACCTATCTTAGATGAGAACACTCACTCATGTGAGAATAAAATCTGACCATTGATCTATCTATACCAACCGTTTAGATTGAAGGGGAAATTATAACATTAAAACTAATTGATTTTCCAAATTCGCGGATCCTAAATCGGGTCAAAAAGTTACTCTATCGGATCCTGATTAAGGCCAAAATTCACAACCTATTTCATTGTTCATTCCCATCTCCTTATCGTTCCTGATTATTCCGGATTCGAACTACTGCCCAAGATTTTGACATGGCGTTCTTCAGGATAGAATCGAACTAGCCAAGTAGGTATTCGATTATTCCAATATCTCCAACAACGGCGTCTCCTCTTTGTCGTCACAGTGGACCTCACTCGCAACCTCTAGTTCCATATCTTCACTCCGAAGACAGGGTCTTCTTCTCTTCTTGTCGTTGTCTTTTTTCACGGTGGCGGGTTCGCCCACTTGAGTGCCAACATGGAATCGTGCGACTACGTTTTCCACCAGTTTATACTGGGTATTAGTGCTATTGGGGTCTCCTTCAATTATATATTGGGACCGGAGTATCGATATCCAGATCTATTTGATGACGGATTGGACGTTCTTAATGAAAGTGAAACGGTAAAGATGAAGGTGGAATTAAATTGAAAGTGAAGGTGGTAAAGATGTTCTGATTCATTTTATGTACTTTCAAGATCTGTTGATAGGTGTTCACTTGAGAAATTCGGTCTCGAAGATGAATAAAAAAAGTCAAGTAATGTTTTGTGGGATGGAGTATTTAATATATTGTGAGATCAGGTAGTTTTGAATGTCTTGTCTGAACCCGAAGTTTGCAATTGCTTGAATTTTCCATGGAAAAGTTCTGATAAATCTGTGTCTGATGTGCAGATGCATTTAAGAATTTGATGCTAAGGATGTTTATCTAGTACTTTCTCATTCTACAGTGTTATTTTTAACTAGCTTTTACCTGTTAATATATTTCGTGCCCATTAGCATGATTGTTAACCATTTTGTGCTCGAAATATTTTTTCAATGATTACATTTATATTTTTATCTTAGCCTTTTGTAGTGTTGAATTTGACTGAACGTGTTATGGAGAGCTACTCGTATAGAGTTGCATTGCACTTGAATCTATTGACATTTACCTGGTTCAAATATTCTTGTACATGAGCCTTTTGTTATATCTTTGTGAAGAAACTATAATTGACTGATATATCACTCTTATACTTCCAGCGTTTTGCTGTAGTCATTATGAGACTCAGAGAGCAAAAAATGCTACGAGGAAACTCATATACTGGTATATATTACAAAAGCATAAACTGATATATCACACTTTTGTAATATGCTTCACTTCATGTGTATATTGTGAAGCTATATATTTTGGTAACAATTTCTCTTTGTTACTTTTTGTTGTTTTCTGTTTTTGCATTATGCAAGAATCACCCAAAAGCTTAATTTTCCCTCTAAATTCAAGGTAGCAAGCACTATTTTGCCTACTCTTTCTCACACTAGAGCACATTTTTTTAATGACCGGTGATGGAAAGGCTATGTTTGAGTGCATCATTGTGTTCTTGTAGGCTGAATTTTAGTTTGTAGCTGTTTATAGCAAAATTTGACCAAAAGTCTGACCTGGTAGAAAAAAAGATCAATGAAATTTAAACTAAAATTGGCGGGCTGACAGCACCTAGTAAAGTACTAATGGAAATGGGATAAGTTTCTTTGAATTTACTCATTGCATATTAATGCAGAATATTTATAGCATGTGTATAGTTAATGTTCAGTTTAATATGGCTCTTTCTATCTGGCTAACCATATGGTAGGTATCTCATCTCCATAGAGCTTACTATGTGTTGGTTGTATCTTACGACCTTGCATTCATATGTTTATATTTCTCCTTTAGCATGTGGAAAATGTGTGCAATTTAGACATTTCTTCTCAGTCACCTGCTTACTTTCTTGCTCTTGTGTTTGCTATTAAGACATTAGCTAACACTCACTTATGTTAGGTTCTTTCGAAACTTTGGTCGAACAAGGAAAGACACAGTGAAAGCAGAAGTTCTTATGCATCGGAATTGCCAATTTCTTCCACTAAGTCCACTCCTTCAAGAAGTAGGAGGTATTAGTCATCTTAGCATCACATACCAACCTGTAAAATCATATAAAATGAGCAGTTTATGGAGGGAGTTAGATGTGTTTCCTAACTGATCTTTGAAGATTGACCTTTTTGTTGTGTTTAGTAGCAGTGATTACTTTTTAAAATCATCACGTACAAGTATATATTATAGCATCTCTATTCTAAATCACCCACAAGTATTTATTAAAACATATATATTCTTGAACCACATTCAAGACATACAAGACACGATAACAAAAGCATATTCTATGCATATTTTGAAGCAAACACAAGTTACAATTTGAAGTACCTTCAATCTATGCTCCTGTAATCTATAGTTAAAGTGCTTCAATCTATTTTTAAATACCTACGAGTTTTAATATGAAGCGCCTACAAGTTACAATTTGAAGCAGCTATCATTTATACTTAAAGCACCTTGAATCTATTAAGCACCTACATGTTACCATATGAAGCACCTACATGTTATAACTTGAAATACCTACAAGTAACTTTTCAAGCACCTATAAATTATATGAGTAGGTGCTTCTATTTATGTGTGTAGGTGCTTTAAGTTAAATGTTTGGGTGGTTGAAAATTGTATTCTTCCTGCTTTGAGAATTTTAGGGAAGTTTTTTTTAAAAATAATTATTGAGCGTAGATGCTTCTATTTATATGTGTAGGTACTTTAAGTTAAAGGTATGGGTGATTGAAAATTGTAATTTTGGTACTTTGAGAATTTCGGGCTAGTTTTTTTTATAAAAAAAATTATTGAGCATAGGTGCTTCTATTTATGTGTGTTGGTACTTTAAGTTAAAGGTGTGGTGCTTGAAAATAGTATTCTTGGTGCTTTAAGAATTTCGGGCAAGTTTTTTTAAAAAAAAATTATCGAGCGTAGGTGCTTTTATTTATGTGTGTAGGTGCTTTAAGTTAAAGGTTTGGGTGGTTGAAAATTGTATTCTTGGTGCTTTGAGAATTTAGG
>JAUOBV010280519.1:0-11249 GCA_032360425.1 Rubia occidens
TAATGAGTAGGATAGAGAGAATCAAGTGGGGTCCATGGAGTTGTCTCAAAGTGGTCTCAGCCACTGTGGAGAAAAAATGGAGTGATTTAGCTGTTATCTCAATTGTTGAGGTGGGAGAGAGAGGTTGATTATTTAATTAACTAAAATCATAAGAAGTGTCTCAGACCAGTCTCACCATTGTACATGGTCTTACCCACGTATAGTTCTGCCTCTAGTTGTTGGTATCTAGAAATCTAATAATACAATCGAAAACTTGTTATAATTTTCAATATTTTTTTCATTCTCCTTATTTAACACCAGGCCCATAAATGTAGGGGACGTTTATTACGATATCAAATCTTAACGATTGTTCATTGTAAATATTGAAAGTTAAAGTGTAAAAACTAAACATGTGATCTAAGACATGTCTTCAAGTTGGAACAAATGAAACTAAAGGTGTCGAAGGCATCAACCGTCCTCCACATGTTATTTTCCGATCTCGTACCTTACCAAGTGCATAACCTATAAAGATTTTAGAAAAAACAGGATGAGCTTTCACACGTAAGAGTTCCAAGTTGAGAACCTTTTGCAAAGCACATAAAATGATATGTGCAGATGCAGTTTCAAAAAAAATTTATTTTAAACTTTGAGAAGGTATTCGAGAAAACATTTCAGATACAGAGCAATTAACAATAAAAAAATTGGCAGACATTAAAAAAAATTAGAATAGTGTTTATAAAATTTTAATGGATACAGGATAACTGAAGAACATCTAGACAGTGGGAGAGTGTCAAGGCATTCTACTTGTTGTCTTAGAACATCCTATTAGTCAATCCAACCTACGCCGAGCAAACCGATGGCCCTAAGTAACCGTAGCCAAGCATTCAAGCCCTGTGTTAACCTTGCTGGTTTGGTAATCCAGTAGGGATTTAGGATCCTAGGGCAAGCAGGCACGGACAAGTAGTATAATATCACATATTTGTTTATGGGTGATAAGGTACACCCATGGTAACAAGTAAACAATCGTGAACAAATTATATGCGATAAAATACACCAACATCCGGTGACTTGTAAACGGTAATGAATCTGCAAATCGCTACTATAACAACACATTTAATACAATACATTAGTTTTAAATAACTTGGGTAATCAACTTTCTAAAATGTTTGGAAATAATTTCTCATTTCAAAAATATTTTCTTTAATATTATTTCAAACTATTTAATTTAAAATATTTTCTATAGTTTGGAAAAAGGAGGAATTCTCACCTTGTTTGCGACTTCAGAAATGCAATTTTTTTTCTTCAGTAAAACCTGCAATTATATTTTCATGAACTAGTATAATTGAATAACCGCTTTAATTATACATTTATTTTCTTATCATTGTTTATAATATATCCTGAATTAATAACTTCAACCATCAAACATATATATATATATATATATATATAAAAGATACTAGTCCATATGTGTACAAATCTTTCCTTTTTCTTAAACTAAATCTGCATAAATATCTACATGTGTATATATAGTATAATTAACCAGGTTCCTTTTTCTTCACAAACATTGCTATTAGTTCATAGCGGCACACACACAAACACTAAATTTCATTTTATCTTTGGTTGCTTGATGTCCTCATGTTCCTGGTCAAGGTTGTGTTAATATTATCGCTTTCATACTCATTTCTTTTGTGGATGTCTCTTCCTGGAACATGGTACTTTGGATCATGATACAAGAATTTAGAATACCTCCGAAAACCATAGAGACCAATTATGAAACAGTATAGCCATGTATAATAATCATATCCACCAATTCTTTTCTCCCACTCCCTTTATGAATTTTACATGGTTCCAATGTGATTGTCTTTACTCTATCTCATGGCTTTAATTGAGAGCCAAACAACATCATTTGTTGAATATTATTACAAATTTTCTCTGGACATATAGATTATGGTTTCTACAATTGTATTTAGATCTATTATAAAAAACACCAATTGTCTTTCTCATGAAAGTATCTCAAACTTGCGACACATCCCGATATTATAAAGGCAAAATAGAATGGTCTGTTTCATTCAACCTCTCATCACTATTAAATGAGATAACATTGTTTACTTTTGGTTATTGTTTTTGAAAGAGTGAAACTAATTAATTTCGTATTCAAAATCTGAGTCATTCCCTCCCCCTAAAACAATAATAACAATAAAAATGCAACGAAACACAAACTTATTAATAATATTACCTTCTTCCAAACAAAAGATAACCAAAAAACTGAAATGTTGTAAATTAGAGAGGGTTTCTAGAAAAACTACCACATTTAATGTACCTTTATCTAGTTTGTAGAGTGAAAGGAAAAAAACATAGTACGCAATAAATAAAATGGTACAAAAAATTTCATGGTATGTGAGGGTGTTCGCTCGTTTTGAAGATTTCACCCTATGGGATGAAATACTCCCTCATCCAATGTCAACCAAGTATGGCTTTGAAGGGAGACGTAACATCAATGACGGAGAAATAACACATCATTGTTTTGATCCTATCATTGTCTTTAATTGTCATATGGAGGTTGATCGTGCTGATCGGGAATTCAACTCTTCATTTGAATCCCGATAGAGGATACATTTATTTCAGTAGCTAGTGTTTTCCAATACCCAACTGATGGAAGTAGTTGGTGAACATAATCTCTACACCACTTCCAGCATCGATGGATATTCTCTTGACATAGAGTTCCCTACATGCCCGAAAACTACCGTGGGTTCGTAATGTGGAGCATTTTGGAGATTGCATCAGCATCAAAGAAGGTGATGGTTTCTTCTGGCCTGGAGTGCATATCCCTAGGCTCCTCTGGTAACTTGGATCACATTTGGTTCTTCATTGATGTATTTTATAAACTATCACTGAAATTCCCGTTGATTATGTTGACCACCTTCCTTTATGAGAAGTTAGATCTTTATCTATGGAAAGACACTGATCCTTCTCTTAGTTAGGGTGTCATTACTCCATCCTCTCTTGCCTTTTTTCATCCCACTTAGGGCTCGAGTCATTGCAGCTTTGCTCCTACTCTTTCGAATGATCCTCATTCTTAGGAGGCAACTACATATACTCTTGGAACATTCCTCGAGTGAGGAATTTCACAATCATTGCCTTCAATTGATAACATTAGTCCATGTCGTGCTCCCTATCTTTATGATAGTAACAATATCTTATCCATTTCCTTCTCTCAGGGTTATGTTATAGAGGTGGCGGTGCATTGAAAATGTGCCTATTGATGGCTCAGATGCTTGCCCTAGACCTGTTCAACTCGATGTATGACTCAAGTCATGGCTTGGGTAGATCTTACCCCTTCCTTTGAATTTTCAGTCAATCAATCTATTCGACTGGTATTTTCCTTATACAAACAGGAACAAACTAACATTAAAATATTTATTTCCAAAATGCCTACACTATTACAATATTACAAAGAGGACACTACTCGTCAAGATTATAATATGCACACATTAGAGTGATTTCTATTTCCTAGGGACATACAACACAATAAGTTTCCTCATATTCGTTATCCCAACCTAATATTCTAATACTTTGATTTTCAATACAAAAGTTTGGATGAAGACAATTCTTGGGCGTTTGATTTCGAATCGCCCTTAGAATTTTAAGCAAGAGTTGTCGACGGTCACCGAGCATCATGGGATAGACTCCTAAATCTTCAGAAGCATCAAACTTTGGAATCATGACTACTTTTTTCACCTTCCAAAAAGAGTTAAAATATCACCAACGCATAATAAACACCTAGATAACCATTCCTTGAAGTTTGTTTGAGAAATGCAACACCGCTGGTTGGATTTCCTCCCCCCCCAAGCATATTCAATATGAAAATGGATAAAGATAGAAGAATAAGATACCAAAAAGTATTCATGCACTAAATCTAATACATGCAAACTCACCAATCATTTCACGTACAATGCTTTTAGATTTCCACACCAAATGCATGCATTCAAAAAAATTGCGAATCGATTTAACAACCGCAAAATTTTCCAACGACACTTATTTATATATGGAGTCTTTGTTGGAAAGATCGTCAAACTTATGACAACTACACTATACAAAAACAACCTAAGTGAACCACAATTGAAGCTTTATTTTGTGCCAGAAGGGGAAACAAATGTTATGAATAACATAAACAAAAACATACCTCTATTTTTTTTTTTACATTTTTCATGTCTAACAATGAACTTGCCACAATTTGTTAAAGAATAGAAACAATAATCTCATCTGGGATACTTTGAAATGGTGTGTCCATAACTTCTTTTCTTAGTGTAAATATCCAGATGAAGATGAGGGTAACTAGAGTTGGTACATAGTTGGATGATTTGTTTGTGAAGTTAGGTTTAAAATGATGGTTTAAAATAAAAAAGAGTAATGAATTGTAATCATGATTCAAATTGAGTTGTTTTAGATTCCACCTAGGAAAATGAAACACAACCCTTAGAATGGTTGCACGCATGGTATAAATGTGCATGTAACCCATTTGTTCAAATTTCAGTAATTTTGCCACCCAAGTCTGACATAAGATTCTAAATAGGAGAAAATGAATAGGATGGCAGCTGAAATTAACCCTGTGTTTCTATACAATAGATGGTGGTTTATTTTTAAACGGAGTAATTTATATACCATAAAATGTTGATTTAACCTTAACCGCCATCTAATGGGATTCTGTAGCAGTTCAACGATTTTCCATCATGCTGACACCCATGATCCAATATATGATAATGTGAAAGCCGATGGTTCTGAGCATGAAACTGAAAAATACCGTGCAATGGCACTGTTAATAGGCATTCCTACACTAGTGATTGTGCAGTGGTGGTGCTTATGCTGATGAGGGTGTGTTTTTGGGTTAGTATGCGAGGGTGCTATTGTTTTTTTATTCAACGTGTCGTTGACTATGCATATAAAGTTAGTAATCTATTTGAGTGGTTGGCGTCTCCAGGGGATCAGAGGGAACAAAGTCTTAATGCTTGCGAGGATCTTAGGATGGAGTTGGCTAATGTGTTACGTGTTAAGGTTGAGGAGCTACAAGAGGGTGGACCTGCTCATCCAGGTTATTCTTTTGTGTTGGTTAATAGGCTTGAGAAGACACGATTCTATAACTTCTTTGTATATATGTATGTAATGATAGCGGATGTGGGGTGGTGTAATTCATGGGGTGACCATTCATGAGTATAATGCTAATTTTAATATTGCTGGGTTGGGGGATGAAGTTTATATACAGGAGGCATTAGAGAAGGCGAAGCACGCACTGGATGAAGATTTTGAAAAAAGGTGGAGGGTGATGGTTATCTTTTTTGTTTGATCAATAAACTGGGTAAGATGGTGTCATTGCCTTCGATGAAAGAGCAAGAGGAATTTAAGTTAGGTTTTTATCCGACTGCTGATAGCTAGAAAAAAATAGTGGTGCCATGAAGGTTGACCCTCAGGGTGGATTGAATATGACTGAGGGTACTGATGGCTACGCTAGCGAGTTGAAGAAAGTCAAGTAACATTTCGCCAGACTTTTTTACTAGCGATGCGGGCTGGTCAAATAGTGATAAGGTAGACTATCTTTTAGTTTGATAGGTTATTATGTAATGATTTTTTAATGAAATATAAAATGATTTGTTTAGTAACTTTCTACTGGAAAAGGTGTATTCATGGTTTTTTTTTGTTTTGGGTGTTTTAGTCAAGAATGTTTTTTAGGAAAGATTCTATGTTGGGTGTGGGCATGTACGTGGGTGAATGTACGTACAGTAGGGGTGATGTTCAGGGTGTTCTGGATGTCGGCGGAGTGGGGGTATCATTTGGTAGAGAGTATATGTGCTTAGTGAGTGCGTGTGGGTTTGAAGAAGGTAATGAAAGAACAAAGTAACGTTGAATATAAGGGGTTTGTGGAGAAGTATCCTATAGTTGCAGGGACCCACTGTGGGTCATCTGACTCAGGTCAACAGGGAGGTGTGAGTCAAGATGGTGGATCAACTGGCGTTATATTCGAAGGCGGTTTGGAGGAGGCCGTGAAGTGTGTATTATGGATTTGGAGGTTTTCCATCGAAGGTGAAAGAATGGGCAAATGACATGGGATGTCTAATGAGGGTGTTCCTAGTAAGATTTATAGAGTTTAAACTGGGGGTGGAAGGCAAAACTAGAACAGAGCTTGGCCTCGTTAGACGTGTAAATTAGGGTAACATGAATTGTGTGGTCTTGGACCTAAATGGGTTTTTGGTTGGTTGTGGATAAGCATTCCACGTGGGCATGGTCTTTTCAGATTCTTTCTGTTGGACAGTGTAGAATATTATTACATTTCCTTTCCCAAGCTTGAATAAGTGATTAGTCAATTAAAGGAAACGGGAGGACGCTACCTTTAAGGCCTTTTAATAAAGGATATTTCTTTTTCATGGGCTGGCTTATGCCTATAAAAAGGGGGTTGTAGGCTGAGCATTCATTTAGTTATAATTGTGTGTTGTTTCTTTGTTGTAGTGTGCTTTGGAGGAGTGGCTTTGAGTGTGTGATGTGTATGTTTTGTATGCATGTTAGGGTGTTATGAGTGTATGTAAGTTGTGATTTTCCTATAAGCTTAATGACTTGGAATGCCAGGGCTATCCTTGGTTTGGTTTGGGGATCTCACCAGTTTTGTGATAATCTGTTTTGTCTGGATATATTGGGAGAGTTACTCTAGTTGTTGGGAGGGGGGGGTACAAGTTCAAATTATATCTATTGTGGGATATTCTAGGATATTCATGCTCACAGTAAGTGTGTATCTTTTAACTATTTTATGATTTCATAGTTTTCATTATCTGATGTATTTTATGGTATTTATCCAAGATCAGTGGGTGAGATTAGCGAACGTAGAGTCGTGATGGAGGATGATGAAGAATATGCATCATTGGACCCGTATGCTTTGAAGCCGAGGAGAACCAACGCGAGGGAAGGCCCAAACTTGCAGCAGCTAAGCTATAGGGAAAATGGGATACACGATTGAAAGACTCGTGAAGAATGACTGGACTAGATTCATGAGTCCTTTTAGTTGTGGACTACTATAGAGTGGGTGTGCCAATGAAGCGGTCATTCGTTTTCTACTTATATGCAACTCATGTTTATTAGGAGGATGATGCCCCTTCATGAGAGGCACATCGTGAAATGAGGGTGGTGCAATGGGATAATGTATGACCATTCTCTAGCCACTCCACTTCTGACCTTTATGGCATGACTAGCTTACAGTTATGTACTTAAGTGTCTATTTATCTATGTAATAGGTTCACGAATGATCAAATCTAATTTTCCCCAGAGGAAGTTTCATGGTTTAGAACTGCAATTTTTACTATAATCCTTAGGCTTTGTATGGATTTAAGACTAATAAGTCTTATATTGGTCATACGACGATTTATTTTCATTATTCTGGTGGCAATACTATTTTTGCATTGATAACACCAGTTAGCTTACTAAAGTTGTTTATATTCTTTAACTTCTATTTCTTAGTCTAGAATTGTTTTTCTTGCTTGGAATGGGCACATTATTTGAATCCGGGGGGGGTGTTATGCGAGTTGCGACATGGTGATACCCCGCGCATTATCAATACCTCCATATTTTCATTATAGGGGTTGTTTATTGTTGTTTCATCGGCTCACATTATTCCTTATTTTAAATAATTTATCCACACGTGATTACACCAGGTTCCACTAAGTAGGTATTTTATGTGTTCATTCTTGATTTAGCTTACGTAGTTCCATGGCTAAGAAACTTTATGACTATGTCTGGGCAGTGGGCTTTTATAATTATGCATCATTCCTTATATGGCTAACCTCCCTATGGAAGAATACCTTTGCTACAGACCCCATGCGCCTAACAAACGTGTACGCGTACAGTTGTGTCGTTGCTGCAATCTTCTTTAGCCTATTACACTAGTTCGTTTCTTGATGGCTTTGTTGGGTGGGAGAATCCTTGCTTGCTTGTTGATTAGGTGGTGACTTCGGCGTGGGCTCCTTCCTTTCTCGGGGACTATATAAACTTGGAAAGAAAAATCATCCCCACGGTGATGCCACTAATGAAGGGGGCCCTTCTGAATGATGATAGTTCTCGAAATTGGCTCTGTGAGTTCAGCTTCTTTAAGTACTTTCAAAAATGGTCCTTAGGGGAGAATCTAGGGAGGAATCTCCAGCGTCCAAGTTAGAATTTCTTTTTTTTCATGAAGGATTTCTTAGTTTAGAATGACTTACCAGGTTTGTTGTCGTTTTTCCTTACTAATAGAGTTTAGGTCATGTGGTCGTGGTACATGTATTGTGTTCGTCCCTCCTAAATTGTGGCATAACAGGGGGTGTTTGTGGTGAGCGATGATTTTTCACTATTTCAGGGATTGAGACCTTTGGGCGAGGTGCCATGCATTTCCAAAGCCCAACGAACAAGTTCGTTCTTGCTAAGTGATTATTCCAATGTCATATTTCACATAACTAGAACTGAGTTAGTTATGTATATACCAAATATGATATCATGTTTAGGTTCAATTTTTAACTATATTCTAGCACGAGTTAGAGATGGTGAACAATCAAATTTTGAATATGATTGAATTATTCGTTCACCCCACATTACAATGCCGTTCACTGATATACGACTTCACTTGATTGTTAATTTTATTTATTTAAACTTAAATATTTTAGCTTATTTTAATAACTTTATAGAACAAATGACTTTTGTGGCTCTCGAACTATCATCATCGTCCACCTTTAGTCCTCCAATTTTTGCCCAATATTTTTGGCCCATGAACTTACAAAACTGGTGAACTGTGCCCCTTCCATCAGGTCAAACAGTTAAGGTATGGGTAAAGTGTTAATTTTAGGGGTAAAACTGAAATTTTCCAATTTTCTTTTATCTTTTTCTATTTTCCTTTCCTTTTCTATTTCTAATTTCCAATCTTCAATTTTAGTTTCCCCACCCCCCTTTCCTTCCCCTTCTCCTTTCCCTTCTGTCTCCCCACCACAACCTATACCCTCCGCCGCCGCCAAATCAATCCCCTGCTAGAGAATCGTATACCGGCGCAGCCTACACCATTCGTCACCACCAAATCAACCCACTGTCGCCACCAAATCATTTCTTGTCCACAACGCAACTTCACAATTATAATTCCTCCGTTCTCGAGAGAATCATATCCTGTAGTGGATGAATCACCCATATCCACAGGACGACTAAGGGATCGAAGTCGATGAGCTTGCGATTGGTTACTTTTAGGGTTTGGTCATTGCTGCAGGTGGCTCTGAGATGGAACTCGATGGAGAAGAACTCGCACTGGCCATCACCATCGCAGGCATTGCAGTCACACGAGAAACACATTGACATGGCGTGGTAGTTGGTGAGTGAGATGAGGCCGATGAGGTGGGCCATAAACTTGTCATTTAGGATGGAGGAGTTGACCTCGATCTCCATCAGGTCAATGGCAATGGTGGGGACCTCGGAAATCATCACGCGTCAAAGCGTGTTGGTTATTTTCGAGCCATTAAGCATCGATTTCACTATTGAGCATCGATGGTAATTTGGCTATGCAGCTATATGTGTTGCACAGCTCAAACTTACAGTAGTTATCAGGGTGACGGGTGAGGATTCTGGCGGGGCTTCAGTGAAAATGTTTCTAGCTATTGTGCGGTATATGTGGTGGGACTGAGGGTTCTAGTGAGGAGCCTGAGTGGGGTGGCGCTAAAAGTGAGGAGGTGGAGGTAGGTGGCGGTGATGGAGAAGGCATCCCAGGAAGGTTAAAATAAAGGGTGGTGTTGGATTGTAATTAAATTAATATAGAATAGGGTTGGGTTGTAAATAAAATAAAAAGAGGGCTGGCTTGAAAAAAAGGAAAAAGGAAAATGTCAGTTTTACCCTAAATTAATTCTTTTACCATACCTTAACGGTTTAACCTGATGGAAAGCGCACAATTCACCAAATTTGTATGTTCTAGGGACAAAAGTATTAGGGGGAAAATTGGTGGGCCAAATGTGGACGACGGTGATAGTTCGAGGGCCATAGAAGTCTTTTGCTCTACTTTTTATGTATCAATTTTAGTTATAAAAATATTTTGGGATAAATACATTTACAACCCTAATTTTAGACTAAATGTTCCAATATAACCCCGCAATCTTAGAAAGTGCCAATTTCACCCTAAGTAGTTACTGTATGTGCCAATTTAACCCTAACTTTCAAAAAAATTGTACAAATATAGCCAAAC
Source organism: Rubia occidens (assembly GCA_032360425.1). Classification (NCBI taxonomy): domain Eukaryota; kingdom Viridiplantae; phylum Streptophyta; class Magnoliopsida; order Gentianales; family Rubiaceae; genus Rubia; species Rubia occidens. Next base: position 10,202 of record JAUOBV010280519.1, read on the forward strand.
TCCCTAAATCTGACATTGACTAGATGAATTCAGGCATGACCAAAAAATAAAATGACAAACATACCCTTGATCAAATCATTTATTTTCTTCTCCATCGCTGTCATTTTATTTTCTCCTCCCCCCTTATCCATCATAGCATTGCTACCAGTTCCCTTCCCCCTGCAACAACCTACTGCGCTTCTCCTCCTTCTCCACCGCATCATTGCCACAGCCCCACCATCGTACCCCACCCCTTACCCCCCGCCACCTCTACCCTTCCCCTTGCTGCTGCCTTCCTCCTTCCCCAACCTTTGTCACGTCACCACGAGAATACCCTTCTGAATTACATACCTGTAAATTGTGTGTTTTGTTCTCTTCCAAGCTGGTCGTCGACACCCTCCTCCAACCCAACGCTGTCGTGCTCCGCCCTCCTCTTTACTAACGTCGTCATGCTCTTCATCTCTCTCCTCAGTGTCGACACCCTTCTCCACCCCAACGCTGCCGCACTCCTCCTCCCTCTACCAAGTGCCGCTAAGCTCTCCTCATCCATCTCCCTAAAACCCTAGCGCCTCTCCGCCGTATAAAACCCATCCCGCTCAGCTCTGACGGAGGAAACCCCACCTTTCTAAAGTAACAAAATCACGAGGAAACCCCACCTCGCCCTTGCTATCAACTATGATTTCCCCACCCTGCTCAGCCTTGGTGGAGGAAACCCCACCCAACTAAAGTAACAAAATCACGAGAAAACCCCACCCCCTTGCGATTAACTATAATTGCCCCACCCCGGTCAGGCCCGACTCAACCTCGGTGCCCGAAATGGAAAAGAAGAAATGGGGGGAAGATTGGCAACAAAAATAATGGGGAAGAAAAGGAAACAAGAAACACAGAAGAAAGGGACAAGCAGCGTTGAAGAAATGATTTCTTCCTCTTTTTCATTTTTTAAGGCAAGGGAAAATCGTATTTTCATTAGAATCCAGCCAAACAAAAGTTGACTAAAAAGTAAGTGGAATCAAAGATTATTTTGGCACTGTCTGATATTGCAGGATTTTATTGGCACTTTCAGCCTAAA
>JAUOBV010280627.1:0-19022 GCA_032360425.1 Rubia occidens
TGACTCGCGACAGGCAGAGTACCCTCGCGATTGTCACACATTCATCGCGACTCACAACGGTCAGAGTACTCTGCTCTCAAATGCTATTTTCTTCTCTTTGGTCTTAGTGTAGTAGTCTCCTCTTCCTTTCGTCGGGTCTTCAAAGGCTTAAAAATGGAGTCTTCAAGGTATTCAAATCTTGAACAATTACCTCATCTCACGGAATCCTTGTTACAAGTGACAAAATCAATAAAGTCGCTCTTAACTCTAGTAACATAATTTCAAGGTAAAATAGAGTATCCGAAGCACAAAAGTCTACCAAAATGAGTACAAAAGATCCCAAAATATCTTATAATATGAACATATCAATTATGTAGCAAAGTGGGTTGAAGCAAAACCCACTAGAACTGATGATTCTAAAGTGGTTGTGAATTTCTTGAAAGACAATATCTTCTCTAGTTTGGGGTTCCCCGAGCCTTGATTAGTGACCGTGTCACCCATTTTTGCAATCAAACAATTGAATAACTTTTGAAGAAGTATGGTGTTACACACAAGACTTCCACTGCCTATCACCCACAAACCAATGGCCAAGCCAAAGTTTCCTATCAGGAAATCAAGTCCATTCTTAAAAAAAGAGCTTAATCCTAATCAGAAGGATTTGAGTTCTCTGTTAAATGATTCCTTGTGGGCATATAGGATGGAATATAAGACACCAATCGACATGTCACCATACCGGTTCATCTCTGGAAGACCATGCCATTTACCGGTGAAAATAGAGCATAAAGCCTATTGGGCGTTCAAGAAGTTCAACCTTGACATGGATGAAGTTGGTTTGCATAGGGAGCTATAATTGCAAGAACTGGAGGAGATAAAAAGAGATTCCTAAGAAAATTCTAAAATTTACAAGGAAAAAATGAAGGATTTCCATGACAAGATGATCAATAGGAAGGAGTTTAACGTAGGTCAAAGGGTCCTCCTATTCAATCTCGCCTTCGCCTTTTTCTTGGTAAATTGAGGTCGCGGTGGATTGGTCTTTTTGAAGTGGTGAAATTTTTTCCGCATGGTGCGGTGGAGATCTTAGACCAAGCTAAGTTTAACTCGTTCAAGGTGAAAGGACAACATTTGAAACTTTACTATGAAAGTTTTGTGCCAGACAAAGGAGAAGATGTTGATCTTCTTGATTCGGTTTGTGAGTAAACCCCAAGAGGAGAGGTAAGTCGTGTAGACAAAATTAAATACACTGGGTTTTGATCATTCGGATTGTCACTCACTTTCCATTGATGTTGTTTCAATTTATGTTTTTATCGTTAATTTCATTATTTTTCCGTGTTCGTTTCACGGGTGTGTTTTTCCATAATTTTGTAGCCAATTGAAGTGCATGGCACCGGATGGAAGAAGTTTTGAAGGAAATGAGAAGAGAGGAAATGCTTGGAAGTTGGTAACTTCCAAATTTAATTTGTAGACCCTGTCTCTAGCGAGTCGTGACTAACTGGGGATTTTGACAACTCCCAGTTTCATTTGATCGCGAGTTGCAAAATGTATATCGCGCTCGCGGTGAAAATCATAAAAAATTTCTAAAAACGTGAACTTACAGATCCAATCTTTTGCGAGTGCGAAAAACATATCGCGAGTCGCAACACACTGTCATGAGTCGCGATGATGTTGTCGCAATCCCGATGAGAATCAGAAGTTTTTGGGGAAAAATGCAATTCCCAATAACATTTTTTCGTGAGTCGTGATGGATCTGTCACGAGTCGCAATATACATTCGCGAGTCACGATAGTTTTGTCGCGATCGCGAAAGAAATCAAAATTTTTGGGTAGAATTTCAACTTCCAGTAACATGTTTTCGTGAGTCGTGATGGGCTTGTCGTGAGTTGCAATAGACGGTCGCGAGTTGTGATAGAAATCAGAAGTTTTTGAAAATTTTGTAACTCCCAATATCCATTTGTCGCGAGTCACAACAGATGTGTGACATACCCATTGCGAGCGCGACGCTGGGTGTATTTAAAAAAATTATCGGGCAGAACCCGTCTTTTTCACCATACCTCAACCCATTTCCGCCATTCTCTGCCACTAACCACCGTCTACCATCTCTTCCCCACCAAAACTGGCCGGAAAACAGGGTTAAAACCAGCCGGAATCTCCCCCAAGAAAATCCCCAACCAAATTCCCATCTGAATCATCTTCCAAACACTCCAAGAATCCCAAAACCCTAGATTTTAGGGATTTTGATTGTTAGGTTGTTTTGAGCTTGGGCATTTTTGTGGGTTTCACTTATTCGTCATCCCAATCATCGAATTAGTACATTTCTTCAACACTTTCCTCTTGAATTCTTATAATTATTTAATTTGTGAATTTGTGTGAACTGATCATCCTTTGGAATATTGCTAATGTGAATAGATTATTTTGCTTTTGGTGTTTTTTTTGGGCTATAACTTTGAAGGATGATATTTTGGATATTTTGGGCTGTGATATTACCTTAGTTTGGTTGAATTGGTGAATCTTTGTGAATGCGCTGATTTGTGGAGTTCTTGCTCTGTGGATGGTATAATGTTTTGGATAATTCTTGTTTTGGATTGTTCATGTTTGGGATTTTTGCTTCTAAATTGATATTAGGTTATGACCAATAATGGAACAATATTGAGGAGTTTGGCTTTGCGTAGGTTTTGATTAGGCTAAATTTTTGCTTTAGTTTGGCTTTCATTGGGCTAGGGTGGCTTTGATTAGGTTAGCTAAATTTTGACTTTACTTAGGATAGTCTAGCTCAATTTTGGTTGGTTTGATTAGCTTTATTATTGTCGCATAGTATATTTTGCATTGTAATTAGATTGAAATTGGTGCACATGGAAATAGATACATTTTACATCGTTATAGTGGTTTTCTCATGTTTGTAGTATACTAACTACATCATTTTGATTACAAATACTAATTTCTATAATGATGTTTGGGTACTTATTGCTATGAGTTGCATAATAGTTTGTAAAAATATGTTCTTTTGAAATAATATCCAAGTGATTATTACATAAATTTATCTCCTATTTCCCTGTGCGTCTGATGTGGTTTGATGTATTGAGTATACATGGCCACAAAGAAGAGATCGAGAGCAGGTATTTTTGCCACACTAACACCACCTCCGCCAGTAGCAGAGCCTGCACCACCACCTCTTCCAGACAGATTCATGGGATTGCGTCGGATCACCAGCGCATATGCTGAGAGGCGGGATGTTTTAGCATCAAGGAATGTCCAGGAGACGTACTTCGCCAATGAAGCCGCATTGGAGGCCATTCAACTGAAGGAGTCGATCTCATGCCTTCTCGATAAATGAGGTATGAGACTGAGGAGCACCGACTTACCAGAGGTATACCCTCGAGTTCCTGTCCACGGTGAGGGCCTACATAGAGAAGGATGGAGTCCACTACGAGAGGTTCAATCGGTTTCACCTGAATGACCGTTCATATGAGATAAGTCTCTCGGATATTGATGCAGTCTTCGGGTGGGACAGTTCAGTGATCGGGGCTAGGTTTGATTCAGAGAGGCATACACCTACTATGGAGGAGAGTTTCTTGTTCTGACATTCCAACATAATGAAGATGCGGAATGTCAGAAATAAGAACAATGCCATCATCCATCCGGAGCTTTGATATGTGCACCGCCTCCTCTCCACTACTCTATTTTGTCGTGCCTAGGCGACAAATGTGTCAAATGATGAGATTCGATTTCTTTGGAAGTTGACAAACGAGGGCACGGGATATGGAGGATGAGCAAACTTGTGGGTCACGAAGGTCCTGGAGGAAGCGAAGAAAGAGAGAGGTGAGATTTCATTAGGGGCATAATCTCCCTAGTTGCGGAGCACCTGCACATTGCCATAACAGAGGACCTTCGGCGACTTGATCGGGGGAATTCTTATAGCATCACGATGACCCGGATGGTCAACTTCCACCTAATCAAGACCACGACCAATCCACAGGCTTTTCACTGGTTGTATGAAGCTGGAGGAGTCACCTTCATGAAGCTTCCACAGCCCCTGCGTACGAAACTGGAGTTCGACAAACCGGTGACGGATTTGGCGATCGAGTCAGATCAGAAGTGTATGCGGGGATTCCTGTGGGAGCTTAACAACCTCCCGATGCAGTCTAACGAGGGTTCTATACCATACACCATGGATCCACCACATGATGTACCTCATTTGCCACCACAACCTGCTCCTCAGCACCAGCAGCCCGATCTGAAACAGGAGGATCACGGCAGCCGCAGCATCCTCCATCGAATTTCTTCTTCGGGCTGCACGACATGATCTATGAAGACAACTTATACGTGTTGTGGAACTTGTTGGATATAGATGACGAGATCAATCAGCTTGCATACAGAGTGTGGGATATGCAGGCACGAGCTGGTGGCCTCACAGGACCGGATCCTGGAGCAGCGAGGCATAGGGAGCGATGCCAGCAGAATGAGGAGTGGATAGCTCAGTATCATCAGCGGTACGGACATGGTGGTTCATCCTCACATCAGTTATTGTGAGCAATTTTCTTTCGCGTACCCCTAACCTTTTTATGTATTGTGTTTTTCTCTATTTTGTATACATTGAGGGCAATATAGATTCCAGTGTGGGGAGGGGATGTAGCATTCACTGTTTTTTTTAGGATATGATATTCTGGACATGTAGACTTGGATATTTTTCTTGTTCTTGGGATGCTGTATTTTGATGCATTCGGATATTTTTAGTTTTGACATGCGGTAGCTTTTTGGCAATTTATGATTTGAAAAACATGAAAAAATCAATAAATTTGAAAAAAATGAAAAAGAGCAAAAACAAAAAAAACCCGCTAAGTTGAAAATTCGAAAAGGGCAATTTAGGCAACATTGGGGGCCCGGATAGGCCAAAAACCCGAAAGGGTGGCCTAGGGAAAATGAGAGGATAAATGTGGGTAAGATGTGAGCCAAAAGAAACATGATGTGTGGCTAGAATGAAAACCCGAAAGGGCTACTAGGCAAAATGAGAGAAAGAGAGAAAAAGAAAAAATGGTTAAAAGATCTACTCATTTGCCAGCGTTGGAGTCATAAAGTTGCGGTTGATATATGGATGATCGGGTAGCCTAACATCATGAAACTTCTTGGGATTGGGTAATTTAGCGGGAAAATGAAGAAAGGTATGAAACTCTTAATTCTTATGCTTCGTTTTTGGGTTGATATATTGGTATAAAGTGAAGTTCATACTTGAACATTTGATATTGTTTTAACCTCACTTTGTACCATTGGATTTTGGGATTAGCAAGTTAGGAAATGAATATATTGAAATTAGGGAAGTGATAGGTAGTATATTTGGGTAGATTTAGGAATAAGGGAAGTGTGTGATAGAAACTTTTGGGAATTGTGATATTGAGAGTTTTGTGAGGCTTTCATTTGGGGGAAATATTAGAATTAGGATGGGGGGATTTTGAACTTCTTCGTATCTTGAATCTTTTCTTACCCGAGGACGAGTAAGGTTCAAGTGTGGGGAGGTTTGATACTTCCATATTATACGATGATTTTGTGACCCTTCATACTCATTTTGGTATGCTTTTGTGCTTTGTATGCTCCATGTTACCTTGAAATTCCATTACTAGAGTTAAGAGCGACTTTAGCGCTCTTATCACTTTTAATACGGATTTTGTGAGACGAGGTAATTAATGGAAGATTTGAAGACCATAAATACTATATTTTGAAGACAATGAAGCCTTGAAGAACTGAACAAGGGAGGAGGAGACAACTACACTTAAACCAAAAAGAAGAAAGCATTTGAGAGCGGCCTACTCTGCCCGTCGCGATGCATGTGTCGCGAGTCGCGACGGTTCTCTGCCCAGGTTTGTTTTTTGGACTTTTTATACTATAAATACTCTCTTATCTCATCCCCTTTATAGTAACTCTTCTTCTCTCGATTTCTGGAAATAAACCCTATTTTTTCTTCCATTTTCATCTTGCTTTCTTCTTGATTTCATGTTTGAATTACTATTTTGTTTAGTATGGATTCTAGTAGCTAAACTAAGTCTTGGGAGAAATTGATTAAGGCTTCCAAACCCATGTCTTGAGAACTTAGTATGAAGCTATTTAATGCTTTGCTATCGTGTATTTATTGTGCTTGAATTTGGTTGTTGAATACATTACTGGTATTGGAAGTTTGAGTATTTGAATTGCTTGTATGATTACTTGTTAGGGTTTGGAGAAAATAGCTAATTCTCCTTTCTTTTGATATGAAATGCAAAGGCATGATTTAGAGCTTCTAATATGGTTGATGATTTGATGAATGCTAGATAAATGTGGTAATGTCGAATTCTTTATCATGTTTGTTTTGGGTAGCAAATAGAAGAAGTTTATGAACGTTGAATGTTCTTGGCTAATCTTGTGTAAATGCATGATTTGGTTCAATGCTTAGACACGGTGCAGTGTTTATAAATGTTATCAAGCTTGTTGATTCTTCGTGCTTAATGCCGCTAGTGGGATAGCTTTAGGCATTGATCGACTAAAGGAGTCGTTAGTGAGGTTTAGCGAGAGATGTCGAATTCACTCTTGTAAACTACTATAAAAGAAGGATAGAAGATTTATCTTTACAACAAGTAGTAAAAGTATTGAATAGGTTTTATGTTCTATGATAGATAAGAGGTTTGGAGGTAGAAATCAATTGTGTCCAAGGTCCCGTAATTTGTGTTTAAACTCGTCTTATTAGTTGTTGCATATTTAGTAGATTTACTTTGTTTGCTAGTTAACTTGTCTTTAAATTTATAACTTAGAAAAACCAACCCAAACTCCCCCCCCCTATAAGCTTTTATATATATGCATATCTTTATATCTATCATAGTATTCACCGTTATATGTGAAAACCCTTAGGAACATCCCTATTTTTTGTGGACGACCCCAATTTTCCATTATCTACTTAATTGAATTTAGGAAGCATTTAGGGCTTAAAATAGTAATTTTGAGAGGTACGGCGACGATCTCCCACATAGGCTTCACACGTCATCAGGAAAAACATAAACCTTTTGAAATATTATTCACGCATCATCAAGAAAGACATGAACCTCATGCCATATTTTTCACACATCAACAAATAAAACAGAGAACATCATTCATATGAACTAAAATATCAACTGAACAATTGCTAACCTCATGTTTTACGAGTAAACATTACTAGAGAAATAAGCTTCCCCAGATCATGATAAAATTATGTACATTAATGTAGTAACATTCGAATATAAAAATCAATGGAACAACAGTTAAACTCGTCTTATTAGTTGTTGCATAGTTTATATATAAACATCAACAGTTCATCAATCAACAAATATTATGATATAGCTTACAGATCAAGGACTCCTAGTCTAAGCTCAATGCATTAACATTCAAACACAGACATCAACTTAACAACAGTTAACCTCTTTCTGTATATTTAAACATTAGCAGATAAATAAGCAGGATCATATTTTGATATAATTTTGCAAATCATGTACTGCTAGCATCAGCCGAATGTAGTTTGCCTTTTATTTGTAGAATCTCATGCTCTCCATGGTGAAAATTTTCATGTCCAAGCATGTATATTATAGAATGTTCACAATTAGTGTTTTGAGCTCGTGTTGCTCACTGATTGTCTTTCTTCTTGCATTTCGAACAATCACAACATCATGTTTGTTGTAGTGACAAGAAAAAACTCCAATTCATGTCAATGATGAACAAAATTAATCAAATTTGAGCTCAAATCAACTTACCTGGTTGAATCTTCATCTGGTTCTTGTGTTGATGATTGAGTGATTGTTCATTCGTGCTCATGACGTTGATTTTGTTGAGATTTGTTCAATTTTGGAAGTGAATTCGTTGAATTTTGGTTGAGAAGATTTGAAGAATATCGCGATTTGGGTTTGTTGGAGTGATATGGGAATTTGTTATTTTTTGTTTGATATTTACATAAAGACCCCAGAGTTTTTAAATGCACCAATTTTTTAAATTTTTATTGCAGCCCCAAAACTTATAAGAAACTAGTGTGGTTTGTCATGTCCCTACCTAAACTGTAAACTGCCTAACAAGAGACCATCTCAAATATTTAAACATAATATATTATTAAAGATAGCTATAATTAATATGCATAGTTAATTACAAAAATTATTAATAAATATATTAAAAATTAAAAATAAGGATACAATTAAAATTGTACTAAAATAGAGTTAAAAATATTGATCCAAATATATATATTATTCAACTAAATAAAAAGCTTAAATAAAATATTTTTAAATTTAAAAAATAAGTTTTAATTAATCAATCGCCAATAATTTTATAGGATTATAGAAAGAGAAAGTATCATGTTAAACCGAATAACAGTTAGACAAATTATGAAAAATCTCATTTCAATAACTTTTGGGATCAAATTATAATTATTTTATACATTATGATACATTGTGATAAACTTTAGATATGGACCTTTTTGCAATTCTTCCTCATTATTCTCCACATCTCTTTCAGGGACCTTTCATAATAAGGAAGGATTTAAATGTAGAAAAAAACCTACTTTTAAATCCTCAGGTTTACAGATATGATTTTCTGGCTTTGCAAATGATTAAGGCTATTCTATCATTTATTTGCTTAGGGCTATAACAATCTATATGCAAACAGATTATCTGTATAGTATTTGCATTTTGGATAAAATTGAAACTTTGAAGCTTCAACTGTTTATGGAGAATAATGTAGGTGTATGTTTTTCAATCTAACTGTTTTTTTAACAATTATTTTGTCTTTATATGTGATGATCTTGTCTTCTGAGAATGAAAGATGTTAGAGGTGAGTATGTAGCAAATCTACTGAGCAGTTGTTTTTCCGTATAGCCATTCAAGTATGAAAAAATAGGAACATGGGCTGAAAATTTCTTAGAGTATGGGTTATGGCCACATTATGATCATACTTTAGCAAATTGGCCTCATTATTGTTTCTCCTGGTCTATTATCTAGGATGCTATAATAGCTTTATCATAGGTTCTTTTTCAAAGAGACCATGCCTTTTGATTTTGACATCTACATGATTCTTGGAGTACTTATTGATTGTAATTTTAGTGTTCATCTATCTACTTACAGCTTCCAATTCTTATCTTACATGTTTGATCATCTATGACCAAGCTTTTAAAAAAAATACACAGTGAACTACTTCTCATTAGGATGCTAAATCGTGGTTACAAGACATCACAACATGTGAAATATTGTGTGCATCTGTAACGGCTAGTCTATCGACTTTTACAATTGTGAGGAGTGGAAACACCATAGCTAGAAACTTAATTTCCCTAATTATTTGCTTGATGCCTGGAGGAACATATGGATAGTTTTTTATGTATCAAAGTGCATGTTCGCAATCCAGTCTAATTGTAAGGCGTATTATCCCCCTTGTGCTTGCCTTCTTCATTGCTCCCAGTATGGTTGTCGGTTCTTCTTACACCGGTGATAGGGTTTGGAAAGAGCTGGAACCGGTCCAAGCTTGCATCATCCCACTTGGTCTCGCACGCCACGCCCCTACCCCCTTCCCCGTAGTCTCGTAAAAGGCTGCATCTGTGTTGATTACTGAGGTTCCCTGAAAGAGGTGATCGGTCACCATGCTTTTCCTTTGCCATAGTAGGTTGATGTACCTTTGCCGCCTCTTGGATTGGGTCCTCTTGTGTAGCTAGATAATTATGCATCCTCTGAGTTGTTGCGTGTTTTTTGTGGGATATCCGCTCGTGTTTGTGATATGTGCTTGTTGGCCTCCTTTGTTAGGCCTGTAATGATTGCGAGAGCGTAATCAATTGAGAACCTTGTCATGCCATAAGTTTCCCTAGACCTCGAACACCAGATGGCCCATATTACTAAGTATGCTAGCTCATTTTCTTCCTTTGTGGGGCCAATTTGAACCATTGGCTCAGCCATTCTCTTAAGGATAACAGATATCCTTTGTTGAAATACAATCCTAGCATGCTCATCCAACAAACTCTCTTTGCGAATTCACAGTGGAATATTATATGTTCTACAATTTCTTCACCCCTTGAGCATACCTGACACATTGTTGATAAATTCAACCATTTTTTTCCTGCATATTTGGTTCTGTAGGGTTAGCCTCATGTATCATCCTCCAGATCAGGAATTTGACATTCTCCAAAATATTCCTATTCCATAGAGTTTTCCATAAATGGCCTTCGTCTCTATCCGGGCAACCATTTGTTGAGGTTGAAGGTAACAGACTCCCCTTAAGCTCACACACGATGTGGTAGCCCAATCTGACAGTGTGTTTTCCCATAAGTTCCTTGTCCCAAACCCGGTAGTCATTTTCCCCTAAACTGTACTGAGGGATAGGTAATTCTTACACTTTATCTGACTAACTCTGGTGGGAACAACACCCCCAGCAATGGTAGTCTACATACCTCATTTGTGTCGATGAGGTTACTAACCTTGAAGCCCAAATTTGGCAAGGTACATTGTTCATATCAGGCCGGGTTTACTTTATTTGGGATCCAATTTGACTAGATGTCCACCCTAACTCCCATCACAATCTTCCACTTCAAATGTTGTTTTATGAGCTCAATACCCATAAATATACCCCCTCCATCCCCATGAGTCTTTTGTCTTCTGTTTGGTACTTAATGGTTCCTGTCGTAGACAATACTTAGCCAAGAAGAATTTGGAAAAGAATGACTCTTTGTTCATGAGTAATAATCGGGCTTGTTTCCCCAGCATTGCATGGTTTATCCATGTCGTTGATCACAATACCCAGTGTCTCATCCTATTTCGAGGTGCATATCTTTCTCCATGCTTCCTAGTGTATTCCCTTTCCTTCGAGGTCCCCCCGTCCATATAAACCTAGCCATGTATTTATCCACTTCCTTGGGAACTAATTTTGGAACCATGAAGGTTCCAATAGTGTATTAGGAGAGTGTCATGAGAATATATTTACACAGAGTGACTCCCCCTATCACTGACATGTCACTTTTCCTCCATGCTGCCGTCTTTGAGATGATCTTCTGAAGCAAGCTTTTGAACCATCTGACCTTTGATCCCTTGAAGTTTAGATAGTTTCTGAGGTACTTCCCTTGTAGGAGGTCAGGCTTAATATTGAAAGTCAATTTGATCATATTTGTTGCGACTAAGTCTGCGTTTGGGCTTATCAGAAGTGACAATTTGTTGAAATTGAGCCTTTGACCTGAGTAGACAGTGGACATGTTTAGTATTGACGATAACTTCCATATTTTTAGCTCTGTGACTTCGAAGATAAGGATACAATCATCTGTGAATATCATATTTGACACTCGTGGAACTCCTCTGCCGCACTGCACACTCGTGTATGCACATTGGAATAGTGCCAAAGCTATCATTTAAGGCAGTGCTTCTTGGCAGATTATAAAGAGGAAATGGGACAGCGGACATACTTGTCTTAAGCCTTGTCATGATTCAAATATCTCTAAGCACACACCATTGAACTTAACAACGTACATTACCATGATGACGCACTCCATCACCCATTTTATCCACTTTGTAGGAAATCCCATCCGCTCCATTGTTTTCTCTAGGAACCCCCCACGACCCTCGATCATAAGCTTTGCTCACATCAATTTTCATTGCGGCTATAACTTTTCCCCCTTCTTTGTACTTTCCAATTTTCTCTATAAGCTCATGGCCTATTAATGAGTTTTCTACTATTGATATACCTTGGACGAAGGCGGCTTGATTATTGGAGATTGGGTATCCCATTATCTTTTTTGAGTGGGTCTCCTGACAGGTAGTCTGTCCATAAGCTTATGAACAAGTCAGGAACCAATTTACAATTAACGCAAATTAAGCAAACCCTTCTTGCCCAAATTGAAAAGCGAATCATTCTCCTTCCCCAAACATTCACCCTCTACAAATTTCTCCATTCTTCATTCTTCATTCTTCTTCCTTCCCAAACTCCAATCTCTCTTGTTTCCAAATTCCAAACTTCATTCTCTGCAAATTTAACTTCTCCTAGCCAACCATATTTTTCCCAGTGAGCTCTTCAAACAACCGGTTAGTGTCTGGCAAAATTTGCAATGAGCTCTTCACCCTACAACAAGATCTACATTAATGAATTTCAAATTAAAGCGAACGAAATTTAGTTTCAAGAGGATGAAATTTTGCCAAATAGTGTCAAAGGCATGAATTTTTCACATCCGAGTGAATTTATGTTGTTGAATGGACTTTGGTGTAAATGAAATTATTGTTGAAACTTCTGAATGTATGAATACTGCTGATATGAACATGTAAAAAATATGTGGCAAATATTTAAAATAAATAAATAAATGCTGCAAAAAAATTTCCTATATACTATGCACCTGTTACCTTACAATGCATATCGTTTGTATTAAAACACGCTCCTGTTACAAAACTGTGGATATGAATTATAAAAATTTTCCAGAAGATCCTGTATAAGTTAAGTTAAATTTGAAAATTTAAAATTGTCATATTAACTGTGAATTGATTCATTTATAACATGTTCTGTTTAAACAAAAACACGCACTTGATTAAAAAATGTCAAATCCTTTTATGAATAGCAAAACTTTGCCAGGAGGTAGTGCATAAGTTACCTTATGAATCACTTTTGTGTTTTTTTTAAAAAAGCCTACAACTAGTATTTCGTATAGTATACTAAAGATAATGGGTTACATAATTATGTATTTTTTAAAAAAAATCATATGAGCTGCATTTAATACCTTACAATGTATACTAATTACATTCAAACATTTTTTTTCAAACACAGGAGTAAATTTTCCTGATTTCGATTAAAGATATGCCACTTAAAGTCTTGTCGGCATGAAAGCAACACATGTAAAAGCATTGCATACTTTGTATAAAAATCATGCAAATGTTGTCGGTTTCATACACGAGAAGGACTATCAACACTTGAATAAATATGGAATAAATTCTACAAGTGCTCATAAAAAAAATTCTATTATGGAACTTACAATTACAACAGTGTTCCTATCTAGATTAACTAACAATATATAATACAATAAATCAATTATTAATCTTCAAAGGTAGATCATCTTTGAATTCCATGAGTTCAGTGTCAGCTTCATCTAAATCAAGCTCGTGCCTAAATGTCTTTTGGACTCCAATGTTCAATATTGTGTGGATCCACACCACTTTAAGTTTGGATCCGACTCCTGCAAAAAGTCATATACAATTGGATAATAACAATTGCAACATATAAGAAACATGTATAATTCCTAATTCAAAATGAACAATAATCAACAACGAAAATAAAAGTCATACACAATACAACAAAGCAGTATAAACTGTATACTAACAGATATAACATATAAGTAAACAAATACATCTCGTAATTCAAAACGAACAATCAACGATGAATAAAAATAAATAAAAAATTTACATTTCAACTAACAAGTACACGCTGAATACTAACAGATGCAACATATAAGTAAACAGATGCAGTTCTTAATTCATACCGAACAATCAGCAACAAATGGAAATAAAAAAATCATACATGGTACAGCTAACAAATACACATTGAATACTAACATATGTAACATATAAGTAAACAAATGCAGCTCATAATTTAAAATGAACAATATCACAACGAATGGAAATAAAAAGTCATTCACAATACAACTAACAAGTACAAGTTGGATAATAACAGCTGCAACATATAAGTAAACAGATGCAACTCGTAATACGAAACGAACAATCAACAAGTTTGTTGTAACAACAAGAGAACAATTCAAAACCAAATCACAAAAAAACCCTACATAGCAACTTAAAACACAGAAAAATAATGCATATCCAACGCTAAAAAATACAAAGAACATACCAAATTGGCAAGTCAGACAAAAACTAAGTAATAATACAGGTGGAAACAAACCATAGATGTGCGACATACCTTATCCTGCGAATGATACAACAAACAAAGAAAAATAAAAGGATGACACCGGAGAAACGAGCGATGACAGAAAAAAGTTGAGAAGAGGCGAGGGAAACGAGCAAATACACTGCACATTCAATTGTGGATAAAAATTCCAATAAACACCTAAATTTTGAGCGAATTATGAGTGAAAAAGAGCACGGGGAAGAGGTGAAATAAAAGTGAAAAAATACATCGACAAAGAATCGGAGAAGAGGCGAACATGTCGAAGAAGATTTGGAGAATCATAGAAGAAGGAGGAGAGAGGCGAATAGGATAATGATCTGATTAAGCAGGAAGATATTTGTAAAGATTCTTTTTTCCCTAATTAAGAATTCAATTTTTCATTAATTATAATGTGAACCCCATTTTACAAAATAGTCCTTGGCCTATCATAAGGTTATGGATAGGTCGTCTTTCCTGAGACTTTCTTATCTTTTTTAGTCTATTCTCCATGATCTTTGCTATTATCTTGTACTTAATAATGAACAAGCTAGTTGATCGTAAGTCAGAAGGTTTTGTGGGTACCTTAAATTTTGGGATGAGTGTGATGTTAGGTGTGTTCCACTCCTTCAGCATTTTCTCGGAATTGAAAAACTCCTTGATTGTTGTTGTTATTTCCTCACCCATCCCATTCCATTAGCGTTGGTAGAGGCCCGCCGAAATACCATTTCGTCCTAGTGACTTCCATTTCCCCATCTGGAAGACTGCTATTTTTACCTCATCCATTGTGACAGGAGCCACGATATCCCTTTGTCGCGGCTCCTCTGAAAGAAGCCATGTTTTTAGTGCCATATCTGAACCAATAATATTTATCCCTTTACTTCTAGAAGTCAAGTTGTTGGGATAGGAGATCATACAAGTGGTCTGAGCACTTTTTAGCCGCATTGAAGTCACCTCAGAGCTGCAACCTCCCAATCTTGTTCCTCTTTTGTCGAATCATCTTCTCGAAAATTTTCCCAGATCCAGTTGCTCAACCTTTGCATTATTGTTAACCTCCGATCTATTTTTTCCCTCGACCTCTGATGCAGATTATTTTGGTTTTCTTGTTGTGACTCTCATTTGAAGTTGCACCACACATACTGGATAATTTCTTTTACTTCTGCTCTACGCACCAAGAAGGACTCAAAATTTTGTTTGTAATTACCGCGAGCCCTTTTTATCTTGATAATTGGTGTGAAGGGTCATTAGACCATGACCCCATCTCGTAATTGCATAGTCGTCCAACCTATACCTCGGGAACATTATAAACCATGATTGGTTTGCAAAGACACTGTCCAGTCTCTCTAGTATTTAATTTTCTCATCTGCGACCATTCGACAACATGAACCAAAGGCCCTGATTTGACAATTTTGTTAAGTCAAGCAAACAGATCATATCGCTTAGATCTGTTGTCTCCCATTTGACGACTTGATAACCACCTCTCTTTTCCTCATTACATGTTACTTGGTTGTAGTCCCCAATGATCAATAATGGTAGGTGAATAACTGCTAATGCCTATATGAGGTTATTCCACACTTCCGCCCCATGATTCCTAACTGGGTACCTGTACAAAATCACTAACAGTTATTCTTCCCCCGTAATAGAGGTAATCTTACAAAGTACAAAATGTTGCCAACTTTTTGCTACTAATAATTGGACCCCTGGGGTCCATGCTACACAGAGCCCTCCCTTTGATCCAATAGAATCCACTACATACTCCCTCCATATCACTTTAAATTGCTTATTTACTTTTTCGCGGTCTTCAAGTAGCATGTTTGACCGTAAATATCTCTAGTTACTTATAATAATGACGCATAAAAAATGATATTTAGAAAATACATGTTAAGACAAATCCAATTATATCTCACATGATATATTTATTATTTATATATTAATTTTTATTTAGGGTCAAAGTTTACAAAGTTTGACTCTCAAAAAGTAAATAAGCAATTTAGAGTGGGACAGAGGGAGTATTCGATATGTGAGTAATTTCCAGAAAATGCTATTACTTGTCTTATTATTCAAATTATCTATTTATAGCCAGTGATCACCGGTATCTTGGCTAGCCATGGTCCATGTTATTCCTTGGTCATAGTTTCATGGGTGACATTCATCCTCCCACTACGGTTTGCTTATCCGGCTTAATAGGTGTGAGGTACTATTCTGGCCTTGGGTTTCACTTGATTAAGGGAAGCCCGTAATGTCTTTTTTCTTTATTAAACAGGTTGTTTGCTTATCTAGTTTTCTAGACTCAAGATGCTCATCTTTGTTTTAGACTTTGCATGGTTGAAGAAATTGTATACCATAAGTCCCTCCAGCCGAGAAGTGCCACAAGAGTGTAGTTTTTGTGTTTTATGGGTACATCTTATGTGAATTATAAAACACACCAATTGCGAATCATCATGGAACTTCGTGGGTCAAGATGTTTCTAAAGATAAAATATTCTAAAATTTGTTTTTTTTTGTATTGGTAAGTAATCATTATAGGCATATTAAATGATTGACGGTTCCTTTTTTTTAACTGACTTACATAAATTACTTAAGTTAAAATGGTGCACTTTTTTAGGCATGGTTTCTGATGCAAAGATCATGAAAAGTACTTATTGGGATTTTTTGGGGTTTACCTGAAGTAATACCACTGTAGTTGTGTTTTTTTGAAAGAGTTCTTCTTAAAGCTTCTAAATTTCTCAGGTATTTTCTCCTTTCGTATTCCATTCTTCAAATATGATATCGTTCTATAATATTCATCTTCCTATGTAACCCATTCTATTACAGACGATGATGGGGTGGGATATGATATTGATGCCAGCTCCCCGAAGGAGCTTTTAGCTGAAAATAAATATATGGAGGACATATATGATAGTGACAACATTATTAATATTACCTATTTGTTAGAGTTTATAAAATGCCAATATTTCCAGGAAAATTATGAAATTAAGCTTCCCAAAGTAGGGGAGAGGGTATGGAATCCTCCTTTAGGTTTTCTTAGCATTTATGAACATCATATCCCGTATGGGCTATCATTACTTGTCCCTGATTTTATTAAAAAAAATCTGCATAGATATAATGTAGAACTTGCAAAACTACATCCACGGTGTTAAGATGTATTAGCTGAATATATAAATTATGCGAGGATGCTAACAGGCTGAAGAGTAATTTCTAATGATGGAAGTAAATATTGAGGAGAAAGATATGGTAAATAAATTTCAGATGGACCAACTTTTTGAGCAGCGAACGGGGGTTATGCCAATCCAAAGTACACTCGTTCTCTAGTAAATAATTTATTGAAATTTCAAGGTTTTCATAACTTCTATAAAGAGATTTTTTTTCAAAAATCACGTATTCTGAGCTCTGACGGGCTAAAAAAGAATTGTAAGACCAAAACCCTACAACGGAGGTTGACGGAATCAGTGAAATTCATTCCCTAGATCAATGATGTGTACATCTTTGATGTTAATTATTTTAAAATGATCGCAGACGCTGAGCATTCATTTAAAATGCTATTTAGTTTCGAAAAGCTATCTCAGTTGCCAACATTCAATAAGATTAAAGAAAAATAGTGTGACAAGTATACAGAAAAGAAGGATGAGTCATAGAAAGCTATGAAGGAAAACGAATCTATGATAGAGGAGTTCAAGAGAGGAACAACGCCTCTGGAGTCAGAGATGTTTAGCCATACTAGTATGTTCGGTGGTGTTAGGTACTCAGGCGCAGAGTAGGACGTTTGAAATTAAGGTTTTTTAGTTTATAAATGTTAGGATTTGGAGGGCCATTTGTAGGCCTCATTTTGTGTATTTTATGGGGTTCTGTTAATGGAATATACTTTTGATGTTTGTGATTCTATTGATTGTAGCTATTTTTTGTGTTTGTGAACTAGTAATGTCGGGACATGGTTCATGGTCTTCTTTATGAAGAATTAATGAATGGTCATTTATTTTGTTAGTTGGTGATGTTCCAATTGAAGCTATGACCAATTGCATCATTGTGTTGGCATCATGTTTTCCCATTACACGTATCCACAGTATCTGCTTAGTTTACAAAAATATTTTGCAGAAATTGAGTGTGATTAATTTGAAAATGCTTGGGGGGAAAGAATTATTTGTTTTACTATAAACTGGTCATTTGGTGTTTATAATTTTTTTACATATAGTATGTTGTTTTATGTAAACCAGTAATCATGGGATACATTTCATAGTGTTCACGATGTAGCATTGATGGTTGATTGCTAGTGTCGTTGGTTGGTGATGTTCCATAAGTATGCAAAGTCGTGACCAATTACATCGCTACCTTAGAATCTTCGTCTCATTACACCTATCTATGGTATATGCTTTGTATGCAAAATGTATTTTGCAAATTATGGGGTTTAGGGTAGGAGTGCAACACCCTCATTCCCAGGTGTCTTCGAGAGGTTGTAAGTTATTGGGAGGTTATCGTCGTACCTCTCTAATATTTAATTTATAAGCCCTAAATAATTCCTAAATACAACTAAGTAGATAGTGGCAAATCAGAGACGTCCACGAAGAAGCGGTATTTTTCTAAGGGTTCACATATATAAGGGTGGAAAATATCATATACATATTTGTAAAAGAAATTAAAGAGGGGGGTTTTGGTTTGGTTTTCTAAGTTATGAATTGAAAAACAAGACAACTAACATATAAAGGCAATTACAACAAACTAAGAAAATGAGATAAAAACACAAGTGACAAAGCCTTGGGCGCAATTGATTTCCACTTCCAAGCCTTGTATAGATCATAAAAGTAATCACTCTTTTACTCATCTTGATTACCTATTGTGAATACTACTTCCATTTTGAAGATAAACATTTCGTTCCTCTTAAGAGTAATTTACAAAAGCGTTCAAAGACTATTTGGAAACCTAACCAATGATCACTTTAGACAAACAAAGCCTAAAGTTATTTCATCAATGACATCCTGCACAAAGAGGCAATAGATTTAATAACAACTACAATCAATCTACCAAATGCTTAGACATTTACCCAAAGAAAGTATTTATTGTAATTAACCTAGAAAGATAAACATTCAAGATTCTCCCTTTTAGTGCTACGTTAAGATAAACATGAAAAAGATCAACACCATCACATCCATCTAGTAGTATTAACACCATTTACGCAAGAAGAGGTTCTAATTCCATG
>JAUOBV010280628.1:0-11248 GCA_032360425.1 Rubia occidens
TAAATGGCCTTTCGCAAGCGACAAACATAGTCTGGGTGAACAGGGTCCTGGTATCCAACGGGTTACTTCATATAGACTGGAGCATCGAGAACGCAATTATGAAAAGCGTTCCAGACATCCAACTGATGAAATGGCCAGGAACGCATCGTGGCAATAAAAAGAACCGTCCGAACAATGGAGGCTTTGACCATAGGACTGAAAGTCTGGTCAAAGTCAAAACCTAGAATCTGTGAGAAACTCTACACCACAAGTCTAGATTTGTGATGATCAATAGTGTCATCCAGCTGATATCTGAGCCTATAGACCCATTTGGAGCCAACAATGTTAGCATCTGAAGGTCGAGGCACTAAGTCCCAAGTGTATTGGCCACGAAGAGCTGCCATCTCGTCATCCATGGCAGAAACCCAAGTTGGGTCCTGAAGAGCAGTGTGATAATCCATGGGCTCAGACTGAGGAAGTAGAGAAGCAGTAAGACCATGAGCGATAAAATATGAATAATCCTTGCACTGAATAGCGCCATTAGCCGACCTAGTAGCCATTCGATGAGTGCAATGCCTATGTGGAGAGACTAGAGGAGTAGTCGCGACCGGCGAAGTGGTTGGTGAATGGGCTGGTGAGGTGGTTGGTGAACCAGCTGGGCTGCTCCGAGAACCAGATTAGCTGTCAATGGCGAGATAGGTAAAGCAGGATGAATTGTAGCGGCCACTGGATGGTCCGAATCGGCAGAGTAGATAGAACATGGTATCATAGCCGGTAAGGATGATAGCATCGATGAGCCAGGATGACTGGCAACCGAAGTGACAGGCCGAGCATGAGGAGACATCATAGTGGAAGAAGTAGGGATATGAGCTGCTGTATCAGTGGGATCCAAAAAAGTAGAGACGTCTAGAGAAGATGGAGGTACTGAAGTAGAACCATTAGCATAAGGGAAGAAAGTAGAACCATTAACTTCACATAATCTTTTATAACACTTTTAGTGTAATACTCTTAGCAGGCTCACGATTCAAAAGGAAAGGACTAGAGGTCAGCAGCAGACTTAAATCTCAAGAACATGCACCTCTCCAAAATTAGTTTAAAATATGATTGATTAGACAACAGTGCGCGAAAACAATCATACAGAGGAACTAATTCTTTAAAACGTGACATTTATAGTTGTTTACATAGGATAACTCGCGTTTATCACCATCATTGGAGATATACTCTATATTTCACTCATTCAAAACACAAGCTCATGAATCATTATATCACAGAGAACTTTAAATTGTATAGAGCTAGGGAATTTGTAATTTTACCTTGATTCTTAATGTTGTTGCAGCGAGTTGGGATATATTCTTCTCGTATGCCTTCTGATTAAAGCTCGATTTCCTTATAAAAAGGAAATTCGAAGAGAAACGGTGACAAGAAATCCTAGTTGAGGAACACTAATGAAAGACAAATTATAAATCCTTAAATTGAACCAAACGTGATTGAAATCGTGAAAGAATCCAATAGCCAAAATAATCGAAGAGCTAGTTTGAATCCATTATAATGAACTCCATGGAAGAATCTTCTGGATCAAATGCAACATACAGAAAAATGAGATGTGAATGAACAGTAACTAGACGCAAATTTTGATCCAGGATCCAACTGAGTCTTTTGACCCGAATGAGGATCCGTGAATTAAACCCCTAATTAGCTATAATGTTATTTTTTGTACGTAAATCTGAATCATTGACGTAGTTAAATCAATGGTCATGATCTGTACTCACATAAGTGGGTGCTCTCACCTAAGATAGGCATTCTCACATGATCCCAACTCTCTCTCTCCCTATATATATCATTAAAATCATCACCAACCTTAACATTTGCAAAACTTTCAAGGAAATAATTTGAATAAAACTAACTTTTTTTTAAAATTGAAAATGATGTAAACTTTAAAGTATGGAATCCCTGTCTCATTAATTGCTAAGAAATTGGAGATAACCGTAAAAGATTTTTGGAATTTGGCAATTTAATGATTAGGGTGCGTTTTAATTTTTATATACTGCTCAATTTCGAATTTCAAAATTGACAATAAATAAGAAATGAAAATAAACAACTTTTTCTGAAGTCGAAAACATGATAAGACAAGTTTACATTTATGAAATTATGTTATTCCCTTCATTTCTAGGAAACCATTACCCTTACAAGCTCAGAATTATTGTCAGACCTTATTACAGAACTCGGAAAGTGACATTTTTAAAGAAAGTTAAAGGCGGTTATTCCCTAAACCACCTTTAATTATCCCTAATTAAAGGCAATTTTTTTATAAAAAAAACACCTTCCATTTCCATTTAACTGCTTTTAAATAGGAAGGGGGGTACGAATCCAAGTTTCCGAATTCTGAAACTTCTTTCCAAGTTGGTTTTTGGCAAAATTTTGAAAAGCCTCTTTATATTTTCGCCTTTAATAGAAGGCTCACTTCTAGTGTATATATTTTATAAATGTGATGTAGTCTATTTTAGATAGTGAGAAAAACTCTTAAGACTTGGAAATGAGTCAAGCAAGTTCATGATTTAGCCATAGAGCATACAAAGTATTGATTTATTTATGAAATTCTGACATCCAAGTTCTATTCCCGGACCTTACCGTTGCTAAATTTTAAAGTAACCATACCACTTTTTTTGATATGGAAGGCAATTAATAGAGAAAATGTCAGGAAATGTGACATGTCCATAAATTTATATGGACAAACTTCCTAACTTTTGACCATAAAAATTATAATTAAAATAAATAAATATTATATCATATAAGTTAAAACAAGTAATAAACATGTATTTGAATGTGAAAATATAAAAAATCATAATATAAAAAATACATTTTAGAATGTTTAAATTTAGTATGTAATTTAAAAAATGCATTTTACAAAGAGTAAAGTGCTAAAATAACCTACCTTTATGCTGAAAGTACAAATATAACAGTGCAGAACAAGAAAGTGCAAAAATAACCCTAACTTTATGATGTGTGTGCCAATTTAACCATGGAAGCCATTGACTTCAATAGTCAACATCGGAATTGGCCGGATTTTGAGAAAATAACGAATTTACCCCGAATTAAAAACAAAGAAAAGAGTCTTTTCCATTTTTCACTTTTTAAAATTCAAGGGTAAAACTGTCATTTTCTTAAAATCCAGCCTATTCCGATGTTGACTATTGGAGTCAACGGCTTCCAGGGTTAGATTGACACATACATCATAAAGTTAGGGTTATTTTGACACTTTCTTGTTTTGTATGATTATATTGACACGTTCAGTCTAAAGGCAGTGTTAGAAAATCATTTAACCCAAGTATAAATTTTAAAAAAATACAGTGGCAAGTCCATAACTTATGGACAGACTGCCTGTCAGGAGAACTACTCCAATTAATAATGGTCCGTTCTGTCTTAAAATATGCATCTAAACTTGCTCGTGAAAAGAAACTTGAAGTTTAATCTTTTAAACCAATGTCCAAATACATTCCTAGGAAATTTAGTGTTTTAATTTGAAGTTTCTTAACAGCTTGATTCCCAATTTTTTTATAAGAAATACCATCTGTTATGTTGGAGTTTAATACTTGACCTCATACGAATACAGTGGCAATTAGAAGTACAATAAGCCTAAATACTATATCTAAAGATCTATCGTTCTCCATGAAAAAAATATATATTGTGGGAATTTATAAGGTCCAAATAAAAACATGAGAAAATTAGTACATACATTAGCTCTTTATAAATTCCTGAGGTGTAGATTTGTCATCAAGGCTCAGTATCCCTTGTACTAGTTTTGGAAGACCTGCAAAAGAAAAGAAAGAGTTTAAATTTTTGGAGCTGGCCATCATTGCAATGGAATGTGCAACTGCATTAGCTGCTCTGTTTATATGTTTAATTGTTGCTTGAATTTTCTCCAGTAGCCTCCAAACTTCTATAGGTTCAGTAAGACAATGTCAAGGTTCGGTCACTACAAGAAACATGACATATTACTTTGCCAACTGAGGTAAAAAGTTCTTTTACCTCGGTCAAATTTTTTTCTAAATAAATAATACTCTTTACCTCGGTTAAAAAATAACCAAGGTAAATATTTAGTTTTTACCTCGGTTATTATATTAACCGGAGTAAAAGGGGCAAGAAACGAAGTAAATAACCTTAACAAAGAGTTTGCGATGTCTCATGTGATGTATTAAAAATGGTAGGAAAAATTGCGTATTATTTCATTTTCGATGACATTGCATACAATGGATGACCAACGTCATGGATAAGTAAAGATAGAACTTTTCGATGAAAAGGTTGAGAAGGATTAACTTCGAAAAATGATGAAGTATTATTTTAAAATTCAATAAGGTAATTATTGTTATGTTACGATTGAAAATAATTAAATAATAGGAAAAACCACAACCAAGAGGTAAAGATTTTGAAAGTGCAGAAACAAAGGAAATGAAAAAGAAAGTCGCGGTGGTACGCTGACTCTGGTCTGGCATTTCTCTCTCCTCTCAACATCCCATGATCATTTTATGGTTTCAGGAATGGAAAAGGACAATTATTTTATTAAATGAAAATGATTTATTTTGGTCTACAAAAGTATTCGTTGAATGTTTTTTAATTAAAACATTGTAGGAAATGGTGTTCAATGGTACGGTTGGAAATTATTTTAAAAATTATGCATTGATCAAATCTCAGATACAGTCAATTAAATATTTTTCAAATTAGGTAGTAAAATTATTAGAAAAAATTTATCATTAAAATATCATTACAAATCCTTACAAATTAATACATTAAATTTGAATGTTACTAATAATTGTCTTAGTTCCAATATCAGAATAGAAATTACAGTAAACTCATTCTCCTTGGATGATGATAACCTTGAAGACAATCGGCCCCCCAAAATCTATCACCTCAAAGAACAAGGTGTCCCCAATATTCATGTTATTCAAGGAAAGGAACTTGGAGAAAGCCTTCGGAGACAGGGCCTTGATCTTCCCTCGCCTCAAGTAGTTCATGTGCCCCTTTCTCCCATAGTACCTAAGCACAAGGGGGTATTCTCATTGGGGAGAAGTGGTACAATTTCCCATAGGATGTACTAATTCAGTAAAAAAAACATTATATATATATATGCAATTAAAAGCAAATAGTGAAAATCAAATAATTTCATACTTTTATTCATTGGCTAATTTTAGTCCTTACAAAAGTTGAATTTTCCCCAAAGTTCTACTGCTTTAAAGTGAAGTGGAAAAGTTAGCTATCCTCTGTCATTGTATAGTGTTGAAGCTCAAACACAATAGGTCCGAGGTTTCTTTGTTCTACGGAGAACCGTATTGAAACAAGAAATTTTTGATAAAGTATACCTATGTATTAGTAAATATATATGTTAAATGGTATACCTGGAAGAAGGGGCGATTAAAGGATCCGTCACTAGCCATTATTAATGCATAAAAATTAACAATGTTTAGTTCAAAATAGCCTTTTGAAAACAATGTAACCACTGGTTAAGTCGACCCGTACCAGCGATGTCGCAGAAGAGTCGTCTTGACTGATATACAGATTGATGCAGAAAAGAGGTCGCAAAAAGAAATGTAATGTAAACTTAAATGCCTAAAGTTGACTTCATTAGGACGTCGGTATCACCAATGGATAAATCGAGACGCTAGAAACTTTGAGTGGCACCTTTGCTTTTTGAAAAAGGATTTAGAAAGGTAGAATTAATGGTTGAGAATTAATTGAATGTGTAAAAAGTAAATTTAGTGGATGAAAATAACCTAGAATTTTCCAAAAACGGAAAGGAGACAATATTAAAAAACCATCTCCAAAAGGAAAGTGAGCCAATGTTAGAAAATCAGAGGGAGTAGGAAACATATATCGTGAAAATAAGTGGCAGAACCAAGGGGGCGAGGGGGTACTGGCACCTCCCTTAGGATTCGGTGGCCCAAAATTTAGGTCTGGGAGCCACCGGAATCCATGGATTCCCTCCCCCCTTCTAAAAGTTACAGACACCGGCAGTGTCTCGTCGAAGAAGATGAAGGTCTGCATTTTTGGTTTTCTTTTTCTTTTTTTTCCTAAGTAACCCAAAACGACGTCGTTCTGATAGTCTGATGGCAAAAAATATAATTTTTTGATTTGGGCTGAAACCAAATTGGCCCAACCCAAATCAAAACCCTAAATTCAGTAGACAGGACTCACCCCCTTGCATTAAGCTAACCAAACTCGGCCTCTCGCATTTGTTCTCGGCTTCCGTCTCTAGCAGCCTCCAGTTCCGTCGCACCGCCACCGTACTCCGCACTTCCGCCATCATCTCAAAGTATTCGCCGCCCTCTACGCAGCGGCTCAGTGACAGCCACTGACTATCGTCCACCGGGCTAAGCTTGACAGCCCCCTTGCCTGAGCTCCTGGTTCCGCCACTGGTGAAAAGACACAACACTTTATCATTCCACACTAAACCATGACCTATCAGAATTATAAATTCTGATATTATGTATTTTTTTCACACGATACATCTTTACAGATTGCACCACCACATTCAATGTATCGTTCTTAATCATCCTTATCCTTTCCATCAAAGAGAAGTTAGGCAATACGCACCACCAAATCAGAATTATAATAAATTCTGAAATAATATATCTATCCACACTCTAGGACAAGTCATGTTAGTCATCACCAACATAATTAATCATTATCCTATAAATCTATAAACTCGTACATAGTTTATACATGTGTGCACTCCACACCACCAAACTTATTTTCACATCCTGAGTTCACAACTACTCGAATCTAATAATACTTAAATAGCTTTGTGTTTCATAAAACACCAACAATCCTCCCATATTTAAGTATTATCCTTGATTCAAAAAATCAAACAACCAAACCAAACAAGTGCATAAATAAAAATGTCTTGAAGATTGAATTTTCACCTTAGTGAATTAAACATTCCAAATATTTGAGAATTGGGGTGTCTCTAAAGATTGAACCCTTCAACCCATTTGAACACTTGAAGATAATCCACAAACAAGTTCAAATACAAATCAAAAGTTTAAAATTGACACTATACAAGCCACGTGTCCCTATCCATTCATGAGTGTATGCAAAGCCAAGCTTTGGCTAATTGAAGCGGCTACACTTCACAATTCATATAGGTGAATCTCTTTAATTGTTCACCTGCAAGTTAACTTCAAATTAACTTCCATATAGGTCCAAACATATTACCTTATCCATATGAAATCATATGTTTCAATATCAAACAATAGGCCTTCCATATTGAATTTTACTCTAACATCGTATCAGTGTAAAATTGGGTATCCCATTTTAAAGATTAAAATAGGCTTTAAACCTATCCCGGTCACCGACTTGTATACCAAGTCTATAACTAGTCACTTCGTCAAGTGTTCCGCTAGATTGTATTGATATCTTACAAAATCAACTGAAATCTCACCATGAGTTATTAACTCACAATTCACGCTATGCCTAGCGCCCAAGTGTCTAAATTTGCATTATACACTTTACTATAAGCCTTAGCCTCCTACCAGCTTTGTTGGCCATAACAGAATTTCATATAACAAATTCCGTAATCATTCCATTTTTTATTTTAACTAGCAGTTGAACTTTCTGCTAATTTACATTTCACTTTTGATGTTTCACTCATCAATTTACTCGATGATATCATCTCTTTAATTGACCAGAATTTTCTCTTCAAACTCTAAGTAGTCAAGAGAATCCATGATATTATCACTTTCATCAACATGCAAATACACGTCAAACATAATCACATAACGTTCAACTCATCATAACATAATTCATGATGTAAATTAATTTTATTTGTGTTCCATGCATTTATAAGAACATTTTGACATTCAAATATCACTCATGCATGAACAATATTTCTCTTTTATAGATATCATAAAGTATATCATCATGCACCATATCATCATGCTTCAATAAATTAAAATTAAAACTTAGAATTAAAATACTTATCTCTTTCATATCACTTAATTCTTCTTCTACACAAATATCATCATTTGTGCTATACCAATATAAATTTATATTCTTTGAATTGATAATAAAATATTTTTATCAATTCAATTATTTAAACAATAAAATTCTCAGGATTTGAGTGACTATATTAAATATTCATCCTTAGCCTTTAAAAAAAAATACACTTCCATGTACTCCCTCCGTCAAAAGATCACCGTGAGGAGGAAGAGCCAGTGCGGAACTCATTCAATACACATGCAAATAAGGTTACCCACCCTATATGCAACCATTTTGGAATTTTTGTGATGTAATTGGTTATGTTAGATGTTGCCATACGAATTATTCAATTAAAAAAAATCATCCAAAATTATTCTGTAAAACTGATTCAACATGCATACCATGGAATACATATTCCCACAATATATACATCTGTATAATTTGTTATCAATTCATATCCATATATAAATAGGATTGACATTCTTACCTTGGATGATTATAACTGTCCCGCCAATGTAAAGCATCACCGTGATGCTTTGCCAATTTGAATGAGGTCTTGTTGTCTCAATTAACATATGTGATTCCTCCTCCGCACATGTCCACATATCTGCAAATGTATGCAGACAAAGCATCCACCACATGTGCTTCCTCTTCCAGCAACCATATTTGCCATTGTTTCTCACAATCTCGACATGATAAATTTTCCCTAGTCCCTGACATCTTTCTCTATCGCATTGGGCGACAGACTGGTAACCTTCACTGTGAGGCCCGGCAGTCTCGACCTCTCTATCTACTTGGATATGGTCGATCTGGCCATCTCTCTCCTACAAGAGAACCTGGGTACCCCTTGCCTTCGAAGACCTAGCCAAAACGTCGATCTTCTGAAGATCCTTAAACGTCTGAAACTTCCTCGCCCTGTTCCGGCTGCTAAGAAGTTCAGATTGGAAGCCGTCGGGCTGGTAACCTCTCCAGGATTCATAATGAACACATCAGTCTTTAAATGTCCAATATCCAATCCATGCATGAGTCACATGCAACACCAAACTCATCATCCAATACGTTCAATAATTACCCTTTAAGATTGTTGGGGTAACTTGCTATAATACTCCATTCCAATGGAACGGTATTATCACCCTTGGATGATAATGGTAAAAACTTCCTTGAATATCGATGTGAGTCGCGTTATTTACGCTTTCTTTAAAGAGTAATTCGACCTTATTACACCCTTGGGTTACACGAATTCCTTTCGAGGATAAAATAATCAAGAATCCCTCCTGTTCTAGGCTTGAATCAGGAGAATACTTTTGACTAACAGTACTTTGGCGGCTGCATATGTCTGAAAAATCTTGTCTTTTCCTTTTTGTTTTCTGTATTTGTGTAAACATCTTTCGTGTATTTTTAGTCTTGTGTCTATTTTTTTGTGTATGTGTATGCTCATATGTGTGTGTGTGTTTGTTAAACAAATGTCGTGAAAAGACACAACACTTCATCATTCCGCACTAAACCATGTACCTATCATAATTATAAATTCTGAAATGGTGTATTTTTTCACACGATACATCTTTCCAGATTGCACCACCACATTCAATGTATCGTCTTTAACCATCCTCATCATTTCCATCAAAGAGAAACTAGGCAATACGCACCACCAAATCAAAATTATAATAAATTCTAAAACGATACATCTATCCACACTCCAGGACAAGTCATGTAAGTCATCACCAATACAATTAATCTTTATCTTATAAACTGTAAACTCGTAGATAGTTTATACAAGTGTGCACTCCACACCACCAAACTTGTTTTAACGTACCGAGTTCACAACTTCTCGAATCCAATTATATTTAAATAGCTTTGTGTTTCATGAAACACCAACAAGATGTTCAAAAAAATAAAATTGTATAGTCTGTTATCGTACACAACTAAAGTTATCGGTGGTCAAACATACTTTGAGAAAATGTCAAAAATTGAGAAAATTATTAGTTGACCGGAGAGTAGATAGTTTTTTTGTTTTACCATCTCATTTCATTCAAACAATGAAAAATAAATTATCCAACAAACGACGAAAACATTAGTTGAAAACATAATATCTCTGCCAAAATGAGAAAAGATTGAGAGCCAATTTTTAGATTAGCTTTTCAATTTCTAGTATTAATCAGTATATTTTCTGTATAAAACATTATATAACCAAAAAATTATTTACAAAAGAGATTTATAATGTCAAACACACAACATAAAAGAACTATTAATTAACTAATCGAACAAACCAAATGAAACGATTAATAGTAATTAAAAGTATTGCGGAATATTAATTCTAGATAGAATATGAATATTCTTGTAATATTACATATAATCGTAATTAGATTAGAATTTCTTTTCTAGTCTGATTTAGGTCTTCTGTACTAGTATATAATGTACCCAAGAGCATGAATACATATACACGATTATTACCCTGTAAATATTCTTCATGGTATCAGAGGCTAAAATCCTGAAAACCTAAAACCCTAAATATTTTCATTCTAAAGTATTATTTTACAAACAGTGATACAGTGGTATCAACAGCGCCGACTTCGTCCGTTGATCCAAGCTGCCGACACTGGTCTGGTGCCGATGCCAGTATTTGCTCCACCGCCAACAACACCTAGTGCTCCGCCGGTGCATCGCTCAGATCCTCTGCTTTTCGTCGGTGCCGAGTTCTTTGCTTCAGCTCGCCATTGCTCCGATCAAATCATCCTTTTCGGCGAGCTCATCTGGCCTTTTCGCTGAAGAGGACTCACGCGCGTCATCCAGAAGCGAGTGAAAGCCACGCGATGTTGAAACAGAGGCGCGTCTCCCATTACAGGGTGCGTGTTTCCACATGCCAGTGCTGACACGCGCACTCCCAGGCCCTCAGTGCGTGTTTCCACGCGCCGTGTCCATTTGCTCGCTGGTTTGTCCTTATTTTTGCTCTTTTTGGGGCGAATTATATATATACATTAAGCAAATAATTATTACTTGTGTTATGGCTCTTTTTGCCGGTACCGTCACCTCCCTACCAGGATTTGCATCTGCGGCCTCCGGCTCCCCTGCCCGTTATGATTGACCAATGGAGTACGACACTTCATTTATTTAATCAGTTCAATTACCCTTCTAACCATGGGTCAGTTAAGCCTACATTGCCTTGGATTCTCGATTCAGGAGCCTCATATCACATGACTGGTGACAAAGGTTCTCTGATTGGCATTACTGCCACTACCTATTCTATTAATGTTTTACTTCCTGATGGGTCTTTATCATCTGCTGCACAATATGGTTCTTTGCA
>JAUOBV010280842.1:0-11248 GCA_032360425.1 Rubia occidens
TTTCTCTTTCGGAACTCCCCCCACCCAAAATATGCCGGAATGCAATATTTGCATTTCTGACTTTTAAATGGGGGAGAGAGTTCGTATCCTGCAATCGTGCAGGCATGGGTTCCATGCAAAGAGCGCGGAACAGTGGCTATTTAGCCACTGGACTTGCCCTACGTGCAGGGTTGATCTTCCTAGTATTTCTGATATTCCCCCGATAGTTAGTTACTTATTGTAATATTAGGTAAAAGATGTACTACTATATTGATTAATAGTAAATTTATGTTTTATATGTTTGATTATGAAATATTTTTCATGTCCGTCGTTTGAACTATACTATGTAATATCTCCAAATTTGTGGAAACAAAAATATAACAAAGGAAGTTATTAAAAAAATACAAATACGAGCTTGAAGTTTTGTCATTCTATTTTGCTCAACTTAACCTATGAATAATTTTGAAATGGTTTGTATAACTTTACATTTATTCGTTTGACACTTTTTCTCCTCTGAATTTGGGTAGAAAAAACTTTGCATGGGAATGGAATCTATAAATACTACTAAAACAACCAGTTTTGGCCAAGTGGCGCTTCCACAATTAGCCACCTCAGC
This sequence comes from Rubia occidens, assembly GCA_032360425.1. Classification (NCBI taxonomy): domain Eukaryota; kingdom Viridiplantae; phylum Streptophyta; class Magnoliopsida; order Gentianales; family Rubiaceae; genus Rubia; species Rubia occidens. Next base: position 596 of record JAUOBV010280842.1, read on the forward strand.
TTGGTCACGTCACATTTTCACAGTAAATAATTCTGAAAACTTGATTTCTAAATTTAATTTACTGTATTTACTTGTTGCATTTAAGGTTTTGTTTCCAAAATATTCTACACTTTAACCGAAGAATCTGTGCGTCGCTTCCTTCTCCCTTGTCTTTCTTCCTCTCAATTTTTAAGCTCTTCTCGAGGTAGGGTTTAATGACTCTGAAGAAAGAATAGTTTAGGAGGCCACTAAGATAATGGCATCTGAGAGAGAAAGGCGCAGAGCTTTCAATTGGGGAAAGATGAAGCTTTGAGGATGCAGCATAAGACGGTGATGGACACTAAGGTGAAAGTTTCAATCCAGCTTTTGTATCTATTTTAGAAATTATGCTCTTTAAGGGTTATTTTAGGTTTTGTTTATGTTCTTCTCTAGTAGTACAAACCGGAGATCATGTTGTTTCTTATTCAAATGTTGTCTTTTTCAAAATGATTTTCTATGTGTTTGCTGGTGACAAGGTGTATCACGAACTGCCTCAATGAGAGGGCAATTGAGAAGCCAAGTTTTGGATTTTCCTTCCCGATAACTATTTAGTAGATGTTGAGAAGGCTCAACTTGCTGTAGGAATCAATAGTAGGCTAACATGAAGCCGTTCCTCTTCCCTCGACATTCAGAGCGCGGCCACAATCCAGGGAAAATGTATGCCCACACCTTCAAAAACTACACCAAACTTGATACGATTAAGAACGAGGACTTCTTCTGTCATTTTGAGTACAATTCCTCCATTAACTCTTTCAATCCTGAAAGAGTTACCACTTATGTTCGAGAAACTGTTGTTTGTTGTTGAATTTTGTTTGTTTGTGTATCTTGATAGCTTATTGGCATGTTTCTACTATAAAAATGTTTATTGGTTTAGATTGTTTTGTTATATACGACTACTAGTTTCAGAAAGATGTTTCCATCATTAGCCTCAGTAATGTAGATTAGCATTAAAATTTTTATTGAAGTTCTAAGCAAAATGCAGTAGGTTTTGTTTTTCCTTATTATTGAACCTCATTTATTCACTCTTTTTCTACCCTGACATTTACTCTAAATGTGAGATGCCTTACAATCCTAACGATCTAATGGTTCAGTGGAAGGAATGGAGTAACTAGTAAGTTAAGCTATGAATAGTTTGTGCATCAGCTATTTATGGCTGAGTGGAAGTATTTTTTATGTTTAGGTTTACAATTTCTATTTGAAAATTATGCTATATATCTTGCAGAACACTGAAGTTTTGTAAGCAGGCCCCTGCTGAAAGCAATTTCATAGAACAAATCGATATTCATGAAGGTAGGAGGGGGAGGAGAAAACTATTTTTAAAGATGACGCAGGTGATTCATTGGAAATTCAGTTGTTTTTATCCATGGGTAAGCTTATACTGTAGTCTACTAAATATAGTAGCCTACCCATAAACTAATTGTTGCCTTCTTTATATCGATGTTTATTTTAAAATTCTTTATGTAGGAGTATTCCCTTTCCTAACGGAACCAAATTTGTTGAAGCCGGGTGATGATAATCTAACTAAGGCAATCATTGGTACCATTGGAGACGGGGAATTTTACCAGCTACCTTATGCCAAGGGGTACACCATGTATATTGTCGCTGCTCTTTATGCAAAAGGTTACCATTCTAAAAAAACATTTGTATCCGGGAATAAAGTATAGCAGTGGAATAATTTCTTTTGATAAGGACAATGTATCAGGGGCATATCTTCGCTCTTTATCTTTGGCATGGTGATTTTGGCAATTAGAAGGAAACAATATTTATATTAAAATACTAGCGAAATCTTTTTCTTAGAGTACCCCATTGTTTTTATAAAGATTTTACGCTTTCTCTAATCACCACTTGGTTTGTTTTCATTCTAGATACATTTTCCTGCTTTCAGTTTAGTACGACACCTACTGGGGATGACGAAGAAAGCGAAAGGAGACGAGAAGAGATATTATCTTCCAGGTGAGTTTGAATCCTTATGATTCTGTCACAAAAGTATAAATGAAGAAGCAGGCTTCATCTCTGTGCTCAGTAGAGATCCTATAACATGAGCTCATTTGATTTTGTATCTTTCAGCAAGATTATGTTGATGTTTGTCTTGTCCTCTCTTCTGGTTGTTATCTAGATATGAGCTTTGTTTGGATCTGATTTCAAAAGCCATTTCATTTCCCGAGTTTCTTACTTAATATCACCTTTATTTCCCACTGTCATCCTTCCCCCATTTAACAATATTAATCATACTAGACTTTCTTACATATTCTCTCCTTCATTTTTGTTTTTTCAATAATGTATGAAAAAAAAATCTAAATTGCGTCTCATGACTTGATTTTCTCTCTTCAAAGGTTAAATGATTTCAAGGAATTCACGAATGGAGTTGCAGTTGCTAAAGATAAAGGGGTGGTAGTAGCTTTGGCATCTCCAGATGATGTTGATGTAGACAACAAGGAGTGTCCTGCCTTCATGTTTACTGCAAGAAAGATCAATGCATATGTTTCTTAAAATGGAAATGGGCAGAGCGCCGAGTACATTCACCCCTGGGCATCATCATGTTGCTGCTCATGTAGTGATGAGCTCTTCATCTTTTGTTGGTTTTCCCTAATATCCGTGATTGGAAATTTATGCTTCCTGCATTTTGATGATCAATATTTGAGTTTACTTTGCCCATAGTCTAGATAGCTCTTGGCCATTTTATGCAGTAGTGTTGTATTAATCTAGGTTGTTTTGATGGCATATGAGATCCAAGTTTTATGCTGAACTTTTACTACTCTATGTTGATTAATTTAGTTGTTTCTTTCTTTGCATGCAATGCTGAGGATTTGAGTGGTTTTTAAGGTCCAGTTGAGTAGTTTGGATTGACAATTCAATTCAACAAGATGATGAGTAGATTAATGTTTTTGATTGCTTAGCATGAAAAAGATAGATAGTGTTAGTTCGAATACATTTTTTTCCAATTGGAGTCAATTCTTCAATCAAGTCTTTCAGCAAGATGGTTCCTTTTTCTAGGTTTTTTGTTGTTCATATCCATTTTATGGAAGTAAGAACTTGAGTATTGTCAACTTGGGCACCTAATATTGGAGTTCTTTTTATTGCTCACATAAGATATTGATGATCTTTCACTCTATCTACATATTAACCTTATGGATTCTATAAATACATTTGACGATATTATCATTTCAGAAAATGTTATACCACAATTTTGACTTTTAAGTGTTTTTTAAAGGGGTGTAAGTGAAACAAGCTACCTGTCAGTAATTTGATTAATGTTTGAGTACAAATTTGACCAATCTTGAGCTGTTTCATTTTTCAAATGACTCCGAGTTGAGCATATCTGCTGAGTGAACCATATATATACTCATGTGTAATTATTTAAATTTATGAATTAGATTAGGAATAACAAACTTAGGACTTAGGCATCCATAGTGGATGGTAGAAGGTCATGTCCTTTCGATCTAATTTCTATCAAATTAAACTTTAAATTAAATATAGTAAAAAAATAAAAATAATGAATCAAAATTAAATTAGATCAATTCAAAAAGTATGATAGTGATTTAAAAGTTTAAGATCATTTTTCCTTTTTTTTTTCTAAGGTTAGGTTATTTCTTTTCCATTTAATACAAGTATTAATTGGCAAAGTCTCAGAGCATCTGGAATGCAAACATCAATCTAGTAAAAGTTGATTGACACGTCATTTTGATAGACGCTCAATTATAAAATACATCTCCAATGCAAGAATCCATGATATGCGTCAATCTTACATGGCGGGAATTTTGAGTGACCCATTCAAATAGAGCTTCTATTCTTTGAAGGTCAAAGTGAGACCGTCAATATCTCACCGAATTTAATTTTTTGCCAAACTTTCTCATTTCTATACCTTTTCATTAAAGTTCGGGCCATTTAATTATTGACACTTCATATTGAAGTTGTAGTTTCGAAAGTATCACTGGAGATCAAAATTTAAAAAATTATATCAATCAATTTTATTTAATTACGTCACACTGAAATTCTAATCAAAATCTCACATGTGGAACCTACATATATAGAAGACCCCCATACCATTGGAAATGCTATTATAATTTGAACATCAGATAAACTCATCTTTCATAAGCACTAGACTTTCAGTTAAAAGTTACAGTTTTTAATTTCATATACGGGTATTAAAAAATAATTTGACTAATATTTATTTAATAATGATTAATTTTAACTATATATATGATATTTTTATCAATATATCATTTTTAACCGATGCTCCATCTGTCCCATTTCAAACTGTAATTTAACTATTCATTTAGTCAAAACTTCTTAACTTTTATTGCAATATTGAATGGGTTTTTAAATGTAAATACCAATGTGTGATACATTGTTAGATTCATTATAACGTATACTTTCAAAATATCAAATCTTCATGAATTTAAATTATACATAATGAAATATATTAAATATCAAATATTTTTAAAGTCAACTGATGAAAGTCAAAAGGAGCAACTTGAATGAAACAGAGGGAATAGTATTTTTATACAAAATTTAATTTTTATATTACATAATAAAAATATAAGATTTTATATAAACATATAATATTTTATTATTTATTAATAATTAATCAATTATATTTTTATATTTTTATTTTAAATTAAATTAATAAAGATTAATAAATATCATAACTTATATTAAATCGTGTATCGGCACGGGTGTTATGTAGTTAATTTGTAGGCTATTAGGGATATAATTAATAGTAGGAAATATATTAAATAAGGGATTATATATTCAAGGGTAAAATATATAATTATTTCTGATTCGGGGTCTAATTTAAAAGGTGTGCTGAAATTTGGGGACTGAAAATGCAAATACAAAAACTCTAGAAACTCTCTTCTTCTCCGATGAAACGGGAGACCTCCTCTATCCCTCCTTCTCCCTCCTCCTCCGACCAAACTTTCTCAGCCAGTCAGTGTCTTCCCTTCCTTCTCCGGCCGCTACGACAATGTTCTTCTTCCTTCTTCGGCTGCTCCAATTTTGCTTTCGATTTCTCTCTGCCCAATCATTTTTCTTCTGTGTGTGAAATCAAAGCAGCAAATTCGAACCGAAATTGGGCTTCTGCGAAATCGAATCGCCAAGGGAGGGAGAAGAAGATTTGGTTTTTCTGTAGCCGAGTTGAATCTCTTCGAAGCCTACTTCTAATTTCACTAATTGAAGCAGCAAAATGGGTTTCCAGCCGGTTTTCCCGAAAGAATGTGCTGGTCGTCCGGCCTAAAATCCGCGTTTGAACTGGGTTTGCCTGAGTTTGCACAGTATTGAGTTGAGTTGAGTGTGGCCTTACTATTTGATTCAAAATATATTGTTTAGGCTTGGTCCAAAAAGTCCTCATCTACAAATTTATCTTTCATCTTTTGTTTCGTTCAACTTGACTCTCCCTCTTTCTCCTTCGAGCTGGATTCTTCATCTTAAATTGGATGATTCCACTCAGTTTCAACAAAGTGTCATGCAAGTTCATCCAGTGAATTTATAAAGACTCTCATGCGTGCTTTTCAGTAGTTATAGTTTGTTCCTTCCAACAGGGGTGGCCGAGACACAGAAGCTCCTTCCTTTGTCGCCATGGTAAAACCGGATCACACTTTCCTTGAAACAACCAAGGTAGAAAATAAGTGACCAAGCTCTGATACCAAATGAAATTTTGGTTTTACCGTTTTAGCTTAATTATTATACCTGTGTTCCAACACATCATATCTAACCAAGTATGTAAAGAAAATAACACACGAGCACACATAACTTGGTTACCTAGTTTGGTGAAATCCACCTATATCTGCGGGGTCTGGCCCAGTTCATAATAAATCCACTAATAAGAAAGATACAATAAAAAGTACACCATACAACTATACTTATCTTTTCTAATTACAACGTGTGGATTTTGCAAGCTCCCCATGCTACTGATCAGCCTTGATCAGACTCCCTCTGACCTCAAAACTCATCCACGCTGGATCTTCTCCTCCCAAGGAATTAAGGTATATGTTCTGAACTTGATCAACAGGTCACGGTATGTTGGAACATATATATGCTGGCTCTCGCAAGAACTATTGGAAAGATATAAAATCTGAGTGCATATTTTCCCAATGAAATTCGTGAGTATTGCAGCCGTGATGTCCACTATAAATAGTCCCTTAGGCAGATAAGAACTTTCCAAGATTATCTTCATATTATTCATATTCCTTATCTGCTTCTGAAGCATATCGAAATCCCATAAAAAAAGAAATTTTCCTTATCTCAAATATCTCATAATATTACATAAATCCAATTCCATAATTGTACGGATTTTCCATGAATCCATTATGCTTCATACACGTCTGAATCAGTATTGCATGATCTCCATATTTCTATAAACCAATATTACACAATATGATTAAATCCCTTTAGGCTTTAACTTTCCGTATGTTCCAACATAGAAAGTCTTCACACATATGAACTCTTATGTGTATATAATTCCTTCTCCATTTCAAATTATGTTTTAATCAAATATCTTGGAGATAGGAATTATCAAATATAATTCCTTAAAGAAAGGAACTAGAATATCTCGTCCACATCTCTACCATAGCCGAATATTCCAAATCAATTCCAATTCCATGACTCTAATTTCATAAATATAGGCATTGATATATTCTCCAATAAAAATATTATGGACGAAATATTTATCATCAGACGTATTTCTTCATGTCATTCCATGAAACTCCAAACATTAATTCTTTGATGTTTCAACACAACAATTCCACATTTGCATAACTTTCACAAATTACCAACAAGATAAATCTGGACTTTACAATTAATTTGCTGTCAGTTGATGATCAATGGAAAATTTTGAATAAATTGTACTAACTCTCACCATTTTGTAATGTTTCAAATTATTCCAAAATCGCACCTTTGATCTTCCACCATTTTCCAACCAATTTTGATCAATCTATTTATTAAAATGCTGAAAAAATATATTACACCATCATCTTCTTGGCCGTTATTTCTTTATTTTCTCATCTACTCAAGAACATTTGATAATTTTAAACATAAATTTTTTATTTTTATTAAAAGTTTGTATATTGTGGATATTGAAATTAATTTTTAAAATTTGATTAATTAAATAAATAAGCCACTTCACTTTTCTTATCTTCTCCATCCCGCCAGCGACACATCCATTACACACGTCCTCCCCCTCCGGCCACCGCCACCAACTACCGGAAGCCTACCCGGGTGATCCTAGTTCCCATCCCTGTGACAATGTATTTCCCGTAATGAATCATAGATTACTACTCAGAATAAATAGAGCACAAAAGAAAACCTAGTACTAGTATAACTCTAGTCTAGTCAACAAGTCTATCCATATGCAATCACAAATAATCATATACTTGACTTATTCTAACACCCTCGGAAAGTGAAGCATTGGATGCTTACCGATGCATCACCGACGCAAAGCTTGGATCTTAAGAACTCAAACAACGGACTAGAGAGCCCTTTGGTGAAGATGTCTGCAATCTGAGAAGCAGTAGGAACATGAGCCACACGCAGCTAGCCGGAAGCAACCAACTCTAGAACAAAGTGATAGTCGATGTCGATGTTCTTTGCCTGCTTGTGAGCAACTGGATTCTGAGCCAAGAAGAAGCACAACTGTTGTCGCATAACAGTTGTGGAGAACCATACAACGGAATTCGAAGATCTCGAAGCAAATGAGTCATCCAAAAAAACTCTGAAGCAGTGTTGGCAAGATCCCGATACTCAGACTCAGTGTTGGAACGAAAAACAGTGGGCCCAATCAGCATCAGAATACCCCAACACCTCGGGAGAACTTGAAAATCAAAAGGTAAGACCAAAATACAGTGACCCTTGAACATATCGCAGAATTTGAGTAACAGTAACCAAATGATCATCTCGAGGGTCCTGAAGATACTGGCTGACAATATTGATAGAAAAGGCCAAATCAGGACAAGTATGGTCAGGTACAAAAAAGCCCCAACTAGAGAACGATACAACATCAGATTCCGAAATGGAGGATTGGTCAAACTATGCAACTGCAAACCTGGCACAAAGAGGGTAGAAACTGGAACAACATTAGACCTTCCTGCACGAATGAGAATGTCTCGAGCATACTTTGCTTGACCAAGAGGTACACTTGATGAAGTCAGTGAAACTTCCAAGCAAAGAAAGTAGTGAAGAGCGCCTAAGTCCTTGATTGCAAACTCTAGATGTGTCCGATCAATAAACTGTCAAAGAAGAGTTGAATCGTTACCCGCAATAAGGATGTTGTCGACATACACTAGAAGATACAGTAACGATAATTCCCGTGAAAGAACAAACATGTAAGATAGTCTGTTCTTTCACTAGAAGATACTGAAAACCAAGCTGCGTCAAATTAGTACTGAATTGCAGAAACCATGCTCGAGGGGACTTGCTTGAGACCATAAATAGCCTTCCGCAATCGACAAACATAGTCTGGATGAATAGGTTCCTAGTAGCCAATGAGTTGTGCCATATAAACTGGAGCATCGATGGCGCCATTAAAAAGGCGTTATTGACATCGAATTGATAAAGCGACCAGGTTCACATTGTGGAAATGGTTAGAACGGTCCGAACAGTTGAGGATTTGACCACAGGAGTGAAAGTGTGATCAAAGTCAAACCCTGGAATCTGAGAGAAACCCTGTACTACAAGCCTAGCCCTATGATGATCAACCGTGCCACCAGGACGATACTAGTCATTTATCTACAAAATTTTTGGCAAGTGGATATCAGTGAACGTATAACTTCAGGACCCAATAGATGAGTTTCGGTTCAGACATCATAAGTGAACTCATATATCTTCAGTGAAGCTAATTTGTAAAAATGCACTGGTCCTTGTTCACGTTATATATTTAGCTATTTAGTTGAGAGTATTTTGGTCTTTTGATAGAGTAGACAAGTAGGGTTTTCTTTATGTATTATTCATGTTGGATATTTTCAAGAACACTTGTTTCAATAGAATTATTCTTTTCTCTCAATCCCTAAATCCCCAAATCTACATGGTATCAGAGCCTCTTCCTCATCATTGATTACTGGATTGTTTGAAGAAGATTTTTCTTAACCCTAACAGCATTGATCAAGTATTGTTGGGTAAACATTTTCATTGAGGTATTTTTGCTTCTGCACCTTGATTTTGGGATGGCCACTTTGTTTGTTCATCGATTTGGATCTGTTTGGTTATGCTTGTAATCTAGGGTTCTTCAATTTGGATATTTTTTTGGTATGCTTGTGTTTTAGATTGTTTTGGTTTTTGAATTGGGGTTTTTGGATGTGTTTATGTTTGAGATTATTTGGATTTAAATTGGTGATTATTGTATGAGTTTGTGATTATTTTTGGATTGACTGTTCTTTTACGATTTGGGGCTCTTGTGATTTTTTCTTTGGTTTGTTGGATAATATTTGGATTATTGTTAGTTTTTTGTTGACTTGTGCTTTGACAGAATGATTTGAGTATCTAAGAGTTTTATTCTGCCATGTCTTTACTGCGGGATCAGTTGGCCTTGACTGAATCAGCTGAGTTACGAGCACTTTACTAGTGGAGAACATGCTTATTATAGGCGATTATATTGAACCAGAGAAGGCTGATTTCAAGTGCCTTCACTGGATCAGCCTTTAATAATGCAACTATTAAAAGGGTTGAAAAAACCGCCTTTAACCGGACCCGAATTAGGTTCCGAATTCGGAACTTCTATCACATGGTCTAAAAAAAAGTTGCCAGAAACCAATATCGATTTCTGGTAGCGTTCAAGTGAAACACAACCAATGCAGAAAAGGGAGCATCGACATACAATAATCTTTAACAATATTCTACAAAAACAATTTGAGAAACTAGAAACATACAATAATCTTCAAACCCGTGAACGACATCGATAATTCAGATGGTAGAGCTTTTAACCCTTCGGACGCCGGAGATTCCTTCAGGTCGTGGACGACATTGACTTCATGATGGAGACAAAGCTGAGGAAGAGGCGCAGATCGACGAGGAGCAACGGGTGAAGAGGAGTGGCGATTGAAGAGGAGAGAGCACCGGCGAAGAGGACAAAGTGGTAGCCGGTGGATCTAGGTGGTGTAAACATAGAAGAAGATAAAGTTAAGGAAAAAATAAGATAAAGGTAAGGAAGAAGATAAAGCTAATAAGTGAATCATTTTCATCTACTCATTCTTTTTTCACTCTCTACATTAAATGTTTTCCACACAATTTAATTTTCCTACAAAGATATCTAAAATTACTATGTTAACATATATAATGATAGATTATGTAAATTATTTTTATTCATATAAGTGTTTCTCATATATTTTAATTTTGAGAAAAGAATCATCGAATACCATCGGCCAAAATAAGCAGGGAAGCCCTGCTTCATAACGTCCTATGGTACCATACCTTCATAGATACTTGCATGAAATCCGATTCTTCTATCTTTGAAGAAAAGCATATCATAAACCAATTCACTTGAGGGAGACAGAGGAGAGTGGAATTTTGTGAGGAGGGGTGAAATCCGAAGATCCACCAGAATCTTTTGTCTCCAGCTATTGGGGATCCTATTTCCGTACCAACCCAAGATATGCTTATGGGGCTCTATGTATTAACTAGCGGGAATCGTCGAGGTATTTGTGTAAT
>JAUOBV010281052.1:0-11244 GCA_032360425.1 Rubia occidens
ACGCCAGTGGGCTGAAATGGTTAGGCCCACAGGTTAAAAACTCGACGTCGCAATACCGTCAGTACTGTATCAATCATGTTGACATGCATGTGATGTCACTTTGAGGTAGAATACACAAAGTTTGTAACGACTATATATATGGATCCCACCTCATACATTACTTTAAACATTAAACTTTTCCTCAAATTTCAACAGTCCTCCTTCCAATCTATCAAAGGTATGGTTTCTACATTTGGTTATTTTACTTTCATTTTAAAATTTACTATTGATTTTTTTTTATCTATATGGTGCGTGAATGTGTTATTTTCTTCATGTAAGATGTGACTATGGATTAGGGTTCATCGATTAGGTTGTGGGGTCTTAGAATATCGATTAGGTTGTGGATAAATTATTTTTGGTTTAGGTGCTCTCTGCTTGCCTGTTTCCTGCTGTTGTTAGAGTGTCTTAGTTTCATGAATACAACGTGGTCTGTCCATTGTTCCTACTTAAGTTAGACTGACCAGTGTGCAACGTTGCTTGTTCAAAATTCATGTAGTTTATCTCGCATATGACGTGGCACGCTGATTGGTCAAGAATTCAGTTTTACTGAACCTTGTGCAATGTCTCTCAATCATAAATTCTTTAGTTGATCTCGCGTATGACTTTGCATACTTGATGTTAAGTCATTCCATTTTACTAACCTAATGCGACTTTGCTTATTTATAATTTCTGCAGTTTACAAAGCATGTGACATTGCATACCAATTGGTTAACCTTCGGTTTTACTAAACTATGTGCAACTTTTATCTAAAATTTTGCATTCATATATTAATTGATTAACAGATTATTTAATTGAATTGTAACGAACAATTAAAATATAAATTTTAGGAATCATGTCTAGCAGTGCTGGTTCGCGCCGCCACCCCATTGTGGTGAGCGATTTAATCTTTACATTTAAATTGCGTTTGCTAGCTTGTATTGCCAATATTCAAATTTAATTTTTTAAATATTTCCTTGATTAACAATTCCAAAGTGATTCGGACGATGGGCATCCACGAGCTATGTTTGGAAACATTATTCCTCATTTCATCAACACCTTGATGCAAAAGAACTCCGAGGATGTTCCAATCCTAGTATGTAATCCCTGTCACGTATTAATTTTATTTTCAAAATTATGTTTCTATACTTTACTTTCAAATTAAATGAACATGATTTTTTGTTTAAAATTCAGTACGTCCTAACCATATTTTGGAGCTCCTACCACCGTTGAAGTTGCCTACCATGCTAAGGTACAATGAAAGAGAGTACCACAAACATTACTCGGGGGAAAGGAGGTTGGAGGCTCTGATGCCAAAGGGTTTTGAGCAGTTTCTTATTGCTAAGGAACTCGGCAAAGTGGACACGCTCTACTTCGAGTTCGTCAATCACTCTGGCCTCCATAGTTTTTAATGTCGAACTACTTCTCTATTTATGTAATAATTTTTTTGCATAGACTTTGATCATAATATTTATATTAAATGTGCTATATCGTATTTTGAACAAGATTATTATTGATATATTTTGTTATATAATCTTTAATTTATAATATTTTTGTTAGCTATGTTATTTTAATGTTATGCAATCCTTAATATGTAACCTAACATAAACACAAATTTTAAATAGTAGCATTAGTAGAAAAACTAAAAAAATACTATGGGGTATTGTTGCAATCAGTCTTAAACTAGAAAATTTTTTCATGAAATTTGTTTTAAAGTAAACTCAAATTGTTGACACTGTGCTTTATGGGACAAAATTGTTAGGCCCACCAAAGTATTTGACATCGCTAAGTAATCGACACCATGTCGCCTAATCCAACTTTGGTGTGACATTGCACACATCGAGGTAAACAAAACAATGTTTCAAAATGACATCATTTCGAAATGAGGATAAATAAAGTGACCCTGAAAATCAGTTCAACCATCTATTCACAAGTTTCCCACGAATTCCTACAGTCTCAGCTTCCTCCTGATCTTCTCTACTAAGGAAAACGGTTTGTTAGTCCCTTTCTCCGAACACCTAACTTTTCAAATTCTTACTTTACAATGGCAGATCTGTGATCTGTGAATGGGGTTTTTTGGCTATCTGATTTTGTCTTATATTTATGAGAGTGTGAACTTTCCTTGAGCTGAAACATAGGTACAATGTTTTGGTTTGTTGCGGAATTGTTTTTGTTTAATATGATGTTTATTATGATTCGTATTTTTTGTTATATGTGTTTCTTCCCGTAGCTTCCTCTGATATGTGCGATGTCTCTAATATGTCTGCAACAACTCGATTTATGTGATTATAGTGCGACATCACATCTTCTTATTTCCAGTAGCTTATCTTTGAGTTTGTGACGTTGCACTATCATTGGGTGACCTTTGGCTTGAACGAAATGTTACCAAGGTTGCATTATAACATCTAATTATACAATTGTTATCCATATCCGACATCAATCTTGTTTTGGTCTTATCTTTAGCTTAACCGACCTCTATGTGAAGTCGCATGTACATCTTGGCCATCCCACTGGTTTGTGCCGACGTTGCACCTTGCACTTCAAAGGGTAGTTCACACTTGACGTTTTCCTTTTTGATGCAGGACTGATGGCTGGCGAAGGATCATCTAATACACCCTTTTTAGTTCTTTCACCAACGTACATATATATTTACTAGCTAACATATCTTCACACTTTATATATAACAAATAATTACTTTTTGGTTTTCATACAGTTCACTGCACAACATCGGAACCCAGAGCCTATTTTGTTCGACATTGACCATCATATGATGGCTCTTGATAGCCCTCATTTCCACTGCACTCTCAAGTAGCAGAACTTTGGGGGGAATCCCACTTTGGTAAAGCTTTTAAGATAACTTTTATTTTATGACAATTGCACACATATATATATATATGTGTGTGTGTATGTCTAATTAATATTTTTTGACTCAGTACATCCCGTGTGAGATTGTACCACTCTTTCCGACTGAGAAAACTCCCATAGTGCTAAGGTGTTGCGGGATGGAGTGGCGCATGACTACTCAGGGAAAGGTAAGATTAAGGCCCTTCCCCCAAGGGGTTTCAGAAAATTCCTTAAGGGAAACAACCTACGCATCAAGGACACCTTGATCTTCAAGGTTCCACAAGTTGGGGGACAATGGTCTTCAAAGTCATCATTGTCCATGGTGATTGATTTTATTATATTTTCACTTATCTTGGAACTTAGAGAACTCTTATTTGAATTTATGTAAAGCTTGTATGGATATTTTCACTATTTTTTTCAAATTATTTAACTATCACATTTGAACATTATATAATTGACTGTTTATATATGAGATTTGATTTGTACATGATTTTATAAAAATCATTTTATAATTAAACGATTAAAAACCATTGAACAATGAGTGTATTGGACGATTATGAAAGTAAATTCTTATTCCTATGGTATTCGTAGCTCAATGATTTCTAGCTACTATAATGCCTAATTTTCCTACTACATACTCCTAAATTAGTCGTGATGAAGGGATATTGGAAGGAGAGAGACGCCGAAACAGGAAGAAACGCACAACCACCATCTTCTATTTCAATTTTTTTCTAACACCATCAAATTCTTTACTTAAACGTATCTTTTATATACTTGCAACTTCAGTAGTCAATCAGATCACATATCAGTGCTAACGATGTTTATTACGAAATCGGGACACCTGTTAAAACAACATGTGCGATGTTGCACATGTTTCAACAACATTATTTACTTCGATTGCTTAACCTTTTAGTTTGTTTCACATAATAGCCAAGGTAAAAAAAATCAATTATTTACCTCGGTTTTTATGATAACATCTTTTACTTCGAAATAAAAAATAACTGAGGTAAAGAACTGTTTACCTCGGTTATTTGGTGTTAACAAAAAAAATGCAGTAAAATGTGTGAAGTAATGGGTCATTTTCCTTGTAGTGTTTATTGGCCAAAGTAAAATTTTAGAGTTTTTGATTTAAATGTACAGTGTGTAATTGTAAAAGGTAAATTTACACAAGCAGCGTGTATGTTCGTAACATTTTTGTCTGCAATTTAAGTTTTTAAAGAACAATATAATTTAGAATAAATTTCATTTCTTTTCGAGTGCAGTTGTGTTGTGTTTTTGTAAGCTCATATAAGATCAAAATTATGATAAACAGGTGGAGGTTTTATCATGGTCTATAACATAGATGTATTAGGATAAAAAATTATACGTAATATGCTTAATCATCATTTGATATGAGTGGTCTTACGGAGACTTGTACCACAATGGGGTTATTAAGGCTGACCATACTTGACAGTATGCATCTTCTAAGGTGGAGGGTTTTTCCACATTAATCTTGTCATGGTCTCGGAATTTCAACAGAAGTTGTGCCTAAAGACTCCACTGGCTATCTTTGAAGTTATAATATTGTAAATAAGCAGTCCAATAGAGGAGGTATTGCTGCAAAGGAATTTTTTATTATTTTTAAGTATGAGGATAATTTTACGAGAAGAGTTTTAGTGAGAAATAATAGCTACGTGGACTATGGAGTTTTTAAACATGTTCGGGAATATATATTAACTTTTAAGAACACTGAATATAAATAGAGTACGTGAAGCGAGCTAGATTGAAAGTATTACCAAACTGTTACTACTAAAATATCGCATGTATGAAAATTTGTTGTTTGGGGGGGTGTATGTTTAGCCTATAATATGAGTGAAAATAATCTCCCTACTTGTTGCTTTTTAGATAATTTTTATTTAAGGTTTAAGGCATTTCATATTTATAAGGAGACTTAATTCTTTTAACTAGGTTAATATCCAAATATGTACCATAAAATTCTTCTGAATATTGAATTAATGTCATTTTAATGCTTGCGCACCTGCGGGTGTGCCGATATTATGCAGGTTTATAATTTTTATTCCAAAAAAAATCAAGGAAGACTAGTTTTTTTTTGTAAGATCGATCTACGATCCATACATCCGTAATATTACAAAATATTTGGGTTATTTGTACTTACCAAAAGAACTACGAGGGGTTATTTGTACTTACCAAAATATTTGGGTTATTTGTTGGGTTAAATGAAGGCTACGAGGGGTATTACGAAGACTTTTACCACAATTGGTCTGTTTAGGCTGACCGTACTTGGCAGTGTGCGTCTTGCAAGGTGGAGGGTTCTGTCACATTAATTTTGTTATTGTCTCAGGAATTCAGCAGAAGTTGTGCCTAAAGACTCTATTAGCTGTCTTGGAAGTTATAATATTGCAAATAAGCAGACCAATAACGGAGGTATTGCTGGACATGAATTTTATTATTTGGAAGTATGAGGATAATTTTACTAGAAGATATTAATTGAAAATAATATAGCTAGGTTGACTATGGAATTTTCATACATGTTTAGGAAAATATATCAACCTTTTGAGAACATTGATGAAATATAGAGTACGGGAAGCAAGCTAGATTGAATGTATTACTAGTACCGTTACTACTAGGATATAGCAAGTATGAAAATTGAATTTTTTAGGGGGACAGGGAGGACGGGGGGTGTTCGGCCAATATGAAGCAATTGAATGCACCGTGTGTCTGTTTTTTAGATAAATTTTTATTTGAGGTTTAAGGAATTTTGTATTTATGAGGTGACTCAATTATGTTAACTAGGTTTATATTTAAGTATGTACCATAAAAATTGTATGAATATCAAATTAATGTCCTTTTTAAATTTTCACATCTGCAGGTATGCCGGTATTGTGTAGGTTAAAAAATCATGGAAGACTAATTCTTTTAAGTACGAGTTAGATCGAGTTTCAATCCTTACATCTACAATATTTTAAAATTAATGTGCTATTTGTACTTTCTAAAAGAACTTCTCCTATTGTCTCTGCCAAAGGGTCTTATCCCCTTTAGGCACGCCCATTTAGGCAGGGTGACGTGCAGGGAGATGCAGACAGAAAAAGGTTTCAAGTGGAGGTTAAAATAGAAAATTAAAGAAGCTTAATAGTGCCTTTCTCCATCCCTAATCATTCCTAAATCACAATTGTTAACTGAGTTTCCACCAATTAACAATGGAAGTAAAAAATATAGCTTTAGAACAACCTTTAATCATCCCTTAACAACAACACATTTTTTTTATAAACAACCTCTAATCTTCCTTAACAACAACACCTACCCAACCATTTAATATTTAACCATAATCATTGAAACAACACAATTGAACCGCCATCATTGTACAACATGTTCACCACAACAATTTAACAATATCCCACGTGAACCACAACAACAACATCAAGGCCACCACCGTTGAACAATCAACCATCATAACTGTAACAACCCAATTGAACTGATATCGTTGAACAATAGGTCCACCACTATGATTTAGCACCACATTTGAACCACAACAACAACCCACCACCGTTGTCAAATCGTGGTGAGCGATGAATTCCCCAAACACAAACTTCAATTTAGCTAGATGTTAATCGATTCATTGGTGTGGGAATGTGAGGAATAAGAAGTGTTGGAGGAATAATAAGGCATTGATGGCTCACTCGGCGATGGTGGTGAAGAAGAGGGTAGGTAAATTCGGTGGTGAAGAAGAGGGTAGGTAAATTCGGTGGTGGTGTGTGAAAAACATGGGTGTCAGATTCTGTGGCGTTTTGTGGAATGAGGAAGAGTGTTTGGACTGATATATAAATTTAGTAAAGTAGTGTATTTAGTGTGGATTAGGTGGTCTTAGTAGTTAACTAACTGGCCAAAATAAAAAAAATCATTTTATATTTAAATATACTACATGAAATTGTAAAGGTTAAACTTGTGCATGTAGCGTGCATGTTCCTAACATTTTTCTTCACAGTTTAAATTTCTCACAAACAACATATTTTAAAATATTTTTCATCTCATTTTGAGTGCAGCTGTGTTGTGTTTTCGTAAGCTAATGTATAAGATCAAAATTATGATAAAGACGTTGAGGTTTTATCATGGTCTAAGATATAGAGGTATTAGTAGAAACAATTGAACATGTTCTGCATCATCATCATTTTTTGGGTTAAATGAGATTATGAAGGGTCTAACGGAGACATGTACCACAGCGGGTCTGTTAAGGCTGACCGTACTTAGCAGTCTGCATCTTCTAAGGTGGAGGGTTTCGTCACATTAATTTGGTTATGGTCTCGGGAATTAAACAATAGTTGTGCCAAAAGCCTCCACTGGCTATATTTGAAGTTATAATATTGCAAATAAGTAGTACAATAGAGGAGGTATTGCTACATAGGAAATTTTATTATTTGGATGTATGAGGATAATTTTACGAGAAGAGACTAAGTGAGAAATAATAGGTGGGTGGACTATAGAGTTTTTATACATATTGGGGAATATATATTAACATTTTAAGAACACTGATGATATATAGAGTACGTGAAGCAAGCTAGATTGAAAGTATTACCAATAATGTTACTACTAGGGTATCGCATGTAGAACAATTAATTAATTAATTATTTTTAGGGGGTGGGTGCTCCGCCAAGATGTGAAGCAATTGATCTCGTTATGTGTCGCTTTTAGATAAAATTTTATTTAAGTTTTAAGGCATTTTATATTTATATGGCGATTCAATTCAGTTAACTAGGTTAATATCCAAATATGTACCTTAAAACTCAAATAAATGTTGAATTAATGTCATTTTTATGTTTGCGCATGTGCGGGTGTGCGGATATTGTGCAGTTTTATCATTTATATTTTAAAAAATCAAGGAAGAATAGTTCTTTTTGGTAAGAGTTAGATTATGCTGCGATACTTATATCTACAATATTAGAAAATATTTGTGTTATTTTTACTTGCCAAAAGAACTTCTCCCTATATCCCCGCCAAATCCCCGTTTGGCATGCCAAATTAGGCATGATTAAATGGAGGGAGATGCTGGCAGAAAAAGGCTTCACGTAGAGTCTAAAATGGGAAAGTGAATAAGTTTAACAATTCCTTTCTCCATCCCTAATCAATCCTAAATTGCAGTTGTTAACTAAATTTTCACTGATTAACAATGGACCTAAAAAACTTGGCATAAGAACAACCCTTAATTATCCCTTAATAACAACACATTTTTTTTATAAACAACCCCTAATCCTCCTTAAAAAAACACACTATCATCACCACTTAAGTTTCAACCATCATAGTCGTAACAACACAATTGAACATCCATCGTCTTACAACACGTCCACCACCATGATTTGACAACAACCTACTTGAGCCACAATAACAACATCAAGGACAACACCATTGAGCAATCAACCATCATATTTTTAACAACCCAATTGAAAATGATTTAACGACATCACTCTTGAACCACAACAATAACATCAAGGCCACCATTGTTGTCATATCATGGCGAGCGATCGATTCCCCAATCACCAACTTCAATTTAGAAAGAGGTTAATCAATTCAGTGGTGTTGGAATTCGAGGAATGAGAACCGTTGGAGGAATAATTTGGCAAAGATGGCTTACTCGGTGATGGTATGTGAAGAACAAGGAAGGCTAATTCTATGGTGGTGTGTGAAAAAATGAAGAGTGTATGGATTGATTCATAAATTTAGTAAAGTGGAGTTTCTAATGTGGATTAGTTGGGTTTAGTAGTAAATTAATTGGGTTAAATGAATCCTATGAGGGGTCTTACGGATACTTGTACCGCACTGGGTCTTTTCTGGCTGACCATACTTGGTAATCTGTACCTTCTAAGGTGGAGGGTTCTGCCACATTAATTTGGGTATGGTTTCGGGAATGTAGCAGAATTTATGCCTAAAGACTTTAATGGCTATCTTGGAAGTTATAATATTGCAAATAAATAGTCCAGTAGAAGAGGTATTGCTGCATAGGAAATTTTATTATTTGGAAGTATGGGATAATTTTACGAGAAGATATTAATTGAGAAATATTAGCTAGGTGGACTATGGAGTTTTCATACATATTCCAGATAACATATCAACTTCTTATGAACATTGATGATATATAGAGTTCGTGGAGCGAGCTAGATTCAAAATATTACTGGTATTGTTGCTACTGAGTAACACATGTATGAATATTGATTTTTTTTTTGGGGGGCAGGGGGTTGGGGTGGGTTGTTTTGCCTATAATATGAAGCAATTGATTGAGCTACATTTTTTACCATAAATTTTTATTTAAGGTTTAAGTCATTTCATATTTATGAGGAGATTCAATTATGTTAACTAGGTTAACATAAAACATAAATAGTGAATTAATGTAATTTTTATGTTTATGCACTTGCAGGTGTGTTGGTAATGTGCACGTTTATAATTTATATTAAAAACAAATCAGGGAAGACTAGTTCTTCCCGGTACAAGTCAAATCGAGTTGCGATTCTTACATTCACAATATTAGAAAATATTTGTGTTATTTGTACTTGACAAAAGAAATTCTCCCACTGTCCCTGCCAAAGGGTCTGATCCCATTTTGGCAAGGCACGGTGACGTTGAGGGAGATGCTAGTAGAAAAGGGTTAGAGGATAAAATAGGAAAGTAAAGAAGCTTAAAAGTGTCTTCCTCCATCCCTAATTAGTCCTAAATCGCAGTTGTTAACTAAATTTCCATCGATTAGCAATGGACCCCAAAAATAGGGCTTAAGAACAACCTTTAATCATTTATTTTACAAACAGTCCCTAACCCTCCCTTAACAACAAAACAAACACCACTGTTGAATATTTGACCATCATAGATGTAACAACACAATTAATCCACCATTGTCGTACAACACGTCCACCACCACGATTTATCAACAACCCAATAGAACAATGATCCGCACTCTATGGGGTCACTAATAGACAACCTTTTAGGAGATCTACTAATCTGTGGAGCTCTTGGAGAACAAAGATAAGATTTATATTTTTCTTTAGTACTCACTGCTAAACTACAAAGGGGTAGAGAGTGTCAAGTTCGGGGTCATCCATAGAGATGCTAGGAATTTCAGAGTTAACTACACAAAACCCACAATCTGGTCGTCAATCAGATGCATGACAGGAATAGTCAATGTTGCAAAAAAAATTGGGGTGGGAAGGTGTTTATCTAACTATTAACCATGCATGAGCAAGGAAATAAATTAGATTAAGCTAACACTTCGTGATATTTTCATTACATGATTGGTAAAATACTTTGATCCTACATTTTATAAAATACAAGACGTATAGACCTATACTAACTACGAGAAAAATGACCTATTACTTCAGCCCTTTCAACTCGGTTTCTTGGTTAAGGTAGAGTAACAAAGGTTAAAAAAATTTTACCTCGGTTATTTTTTATTGAAGTAAATAATATTTTTTACCTTGTTTTTGAAAAAATTAAGATAAATAGTTTTGAATGACCGATGTCGCATGTATTTCTAGCTTACAGACATCGGTTGTTTTTGTGACCAATGTGGCATGTTCCTCTCGATGACATGAATAACCGACATCGCACGCATTTCTCGCTTACCAACATCGCGTATAATTGTGACCGACGTCTCACGTCCCTCTCGCGGACATGAAATGACCGACGTCGCAAGTATTTCTCGCTGAACAATGTCATTTTTTTTGCCGACATCGCACGTCACTCTGGCAGACATGGTACTTATAATTATATGAATAATTGGATAACACTGATGCATGATTAAAAATAATGGAATATATATTAATAATGTAATTTATTTTTTAACAAAACTAAATTTTTTTTTATGAAACTTCACATCTTATGAATTTTAAAAAAATTATAATCATAATTTTAACTATGTTTATATTTTCAAATGAAACGTAGAGTTCAATCGAAGTCGAATATCAATGAATAAACTTTACTTTTTAACCACAATATTTTTTAGATAATGCTTATTCATAATTATATAAAAATAAGTAATATATAAATAAGTACTATATAAATTAAGTAGTATATAAAATTTTATTCGGTGAAAATTAGAGTTTACTTATTAATATTCGACTTCGATCCCATTTGATTCGAACACTATATTTAATTTGTTTCATTTACCACATGGCTAATTCTAAGGGTGACACGTTGCAAAGCTGACGTGGATAAGAGTTACTCTTTTAGTAAGATGTATGCATGTATATATTATGACTTGACTTTATACGTACATACATATATATACATACATATATGGGAAGGGTTCTATTAACACCCTTATTTTTACACCTATTTTAACATCAAATCTCAACCATCCAATCTAACATAATCTCACTCATTCATTAAATCTATTTTTAGTAAATTAAT
>JAUOBV010281160.1:0-11244 GCA_032360425.1 Rubia occidens
ATATGGGTATGAATTTCCCTCCATTGCATCATTCTTTAATTGTTCCTAAGTATTAACATAAATGGAATATTAAAAGAAATTCACAGAGGCTAGTAAGAGATGGAAACAAAAAAACAATTGTAGGGTTTACCACTCACTCGGAAACTTCTTTTTTGGCTTCCTTACCGTATTCACCGTTCTTGTTTAGTCGGCCTTTAAGAAATAGACCACACATCTCAATCTCATCTACATCCAACAGCTAGACGGTAGCCCTTGCCCCCTTTCAGTCATCCCGACCTTGATTGCCATTTGAACATCTATTTCTAAACTTTCTTTCAAAAATGTAATTGCCGTCAATCCATACCCACCACGGCTCAATTGGTGAGGCATTAAATTCAAAGGGGAAATTCGTTGTTTTTCTTTCCTCATACCCTATGTTAGGTTGTTATAGGCATGTCATCAATAAAAACATGTAAATCTAAATTATCTTTTAAAAAGTATTCAAATTAACTAACATTTGAGGCATTCTCCAAAGCCCTTATCTTGTGGATCTTCGAACTCTCTGGTTGAATTTGTGTGTAAGTTATCCATGGACGATCATCTTTCTCCGTAGAAAATATGTAGTTTCTTGATAGAGTGTATTTGTGTTCCCACCAACTCTTGCACATCATTGTTGTTACCTTCCTTCTGAGAAATGTGGTATCTGGTGCATCTATTTCGAATGGTCTCTATGAGGGTTTATAAAGATGAGAGTTACAATAACCTAGGGTTAATTTTTAGAATAACATTAGGGGAAATATAAGGGTGGAACTTATTATCGCAAATAATAGTATACCTTGCACTCCATCCATATGGTCTCTTTATATTCAGTGGGAACCTCATGCCAACTATCTTACTTTTTGTCCACGCTTGTTCTACCGACCTTTGCAACCCAACAAGACCACTTTGCACGCTCCCCAGACAAACATTTTCCTGACTTATTGAAAACCAATAGGGTTAACTCTTATCTAGCTAACCTACGTTCTAAAGTTCTACAATGCGTTTTGCCTATTCCTACCTCGTCTGATCCATCATCGCCATCCCAATTATGTTTTTATGTTGCTAGATGGCTACTACGTGATTTTAGGGTAGAATCGTAATGAGTCCTTAGAGATTAAGTAACCTTTATCCAAAAATTCTCAACTCAATAATGACTTCATGAAACATAGTTTAAGAACATAGTTTGCGAAGAAAATACTACTTTTAATATCAACTACTAACCCTAACTAAATTTTTAGCTTGATAATAAACCATTATTCAGTTTTCACTACACGATGTATGGCTGAAGTGACAATCATTATGTTGTCACAACATAACAACAATAAATGTTAAAAACCATGAAAACCCCTAAAAATTATATACCAATCTAGAATCTTGAAGATGAGCACCAAATGATGTAGGGTTTGAAAATACTAACCTTTATATCAAACAAGTGAAACTTCATTTTAATAAACCCCCCTTCACCACCAATTTCCAATAGCACTTGCAATGATCACCCCTATAATGAAATGAAAAAATGAGGTGAGAATAAACCAAGTATAGATGAGGAAAGTAGGACTTGGACGAGTGAAAAACTACCTTGAATCATCACTTCATGAAAGCTTGGATTTTAGATGAGGAGAAATGAAGAAAATGGGTTTGTGGTGATTTTTTGAGGGAAAAATTGAGGAAAATGCGGCCTTCTAAAGGGTATTTAATACCCTCTTGAAAACCCACTTTAACTCTTTTTTCCCATCAAGAAGGCGTTCCGAACTCAGAAACCCATCGGCTCTTTGGAAAAAGCATGGGAACCTATTTGCGGAATTTTTTTAATATATATATATATATAAATCTATGTTCTCCACACAAACTTTCCAGATTCATAAAATCACCAAATTAAAAACACCTTTGAATTCCCTAGTACCCAAAATCTTCCCCCAATTCTCCATTCCAATTACAACGTTGAGGCCAAAACACACAAAGAAGAGTAGCGGGGTAGCGAACAACCGGAGTCATGAACCCATTACTGAGCTATCAGCATCCCAACAGGTTTTCAATGGCAAAGCGGAGGAGAGGTATGTGGAATTCTCGAAGTGTAAGGTTATAAATTCCAAAGTTATTAGTTCTTCGTCAGCAGAATATTTGTTCCTAATATATTTGTTAAAGCATTTTAGAGATCAGCATTTGGAGAAATTGATGTGTTTAGAAGAAAAAGTCCATGTTTATGAGGTAATTGAATTTTACGCTAATTTGGGGCAAAGCTCAATCAATCGCGATAGTACAAAGGTTAATGGGAAGGAAATTATAGTGAATAAGTATACAATATGTGAAGCTCCCGGTAGCTCGTACTCATCCCCTGATGCATTGAACCTTGTAGAAGGACGTGGCCCTATAGAAATATATCACCAATAGAGTTGGCCATTCGTCACAGAAGTCACCCCTATTGACCCCGTAGTCATGGCTAGGAAATATTTCCATAAACAGGGAAGTGCCCCGGGCTCGGCGGATTGCTATAACGTCGACATATGTGTCTTTACTATAGAGCGGAGGCTAATATATGAGTGGGTGTTTGAACGTTTTCCCCACAGGGGGATATACTTGTGAGCCGACCATTGGGAACCTTATGATTATTTACTATGTGATGGAGGTTGTCAAAATTAGCCCCAGTCATACCATTTTGATGAGTATGCTCAAGGATGCAAATGCAAAAAAAAGATCTCCCTTACGGTGGATTGATCACGGCGATGATAAAAAAGGTCTGTGTCCAACCCAAAGACCGCCCACTTTGCTTAGAGTTCTATGATGAGGCATAGTTTCAACGTAAGTAGCTTCAGCTCGAGCATGACAATAAATGAGAGCAAAAGGTTATTCCAAGACAGGCTACGAAGGACGCCAAAAGGTCAAGGGAGGAGAAACGTGAGATAGGCAGTGGATCGGGATCTAGTAAGTAATTATAATTCTTCATTTATTTGCTTACAATTTCATACGATTCTCACAATTCGTGCTAATTGTGCATTTTGGATTTCTATTTGTTTACTAGATTCGAAGAGCAGCTGGAAAACCATCTTCAGGTGCTACCAAAACTGCACTCGTGGTGATGTTGAAGAGACATCAGATATGTTAGCTAGAGCAGATGCACAACAACAACATTCTTTGAAGCTTAAGAAATCCGGCTCGAACAAAGATAGGATAAAGAGGTACCAAAATTTAATCCAATTATGAAAGATAGCGATCCTGATGATACGCTGGGGGTGAACGACAGTTAAAACCAAGAGGATGACCATGACTCGAATATTGAGTATATGATCTAAGAAGTCTAGGCTCGACTCTTTAAAAAAAAGGGCGAGGACCTGGTTCTGAGCTCGAAACTGGATGAGGTCCTAAAAAATAAAAGGGACGAATCTATTTCCGGACTCAAAAACTTGTGTTCCGAGCTCAGCCCCAGTATCCAGTCCGACTCTATAAAAAGTGCACAAACTTTTTTTAGGTGCCCATTTCTGTTCCAAACTCAAAAGCTGATCAGGCTATAAAACATGAAAGGTCGATCTACATGTTACGGACTCGGAACATGTAGTTTGGCCATTGAAAATTTCTGAGCCGATTTAGTTCTGGACTCGGAATAACCATTTTGCGCCATTAACACAAGAAGGGCCAGACTAGTTCCCTACTCGGAACTGACGCACTATATAAACCCCCCTCAAACAGAGTCACCTCTTCTCATTCCACATTCAAATCTGATCTCCACCAAGTGCGAGTCCCTTCCAATCCAATCTTAAATCAAGAACAAAAGAAGTACCAAACTATGGAAAAGGTGGTTCAAGATGCATTCCTCGTTCTCAATCGACCGGAAATGACCCGAGTATGACAGTGTTAAGTTTGTGTCATTGTCTGCACAATCTAGGTATAATATTTTAAGTGAGAAGGGAAATTTTCTTAATTTCTACATTGTTAATTTCAATGAGTATCTTACAATTGGATTAGCTGATCCATTAGATAAATTTAAGGACCGATAAGTGAAGAGTTTGTTGTGATGCAATAAGTCTTCGTATTTTGATTTGTGTAGTCAGTTTTATAGCAATTTTTGAGAGGTGAATGGTGATTACTCAACTCAAGTTGGGGAGGGGGATTGATATTCCACTTAGTGAATGAATTTTGAATGAAGACCTAGATTACCCATATAGGAACCCCGAAAGCGTTTCTCTGGAAGACAAGAATGGTTCATTAAATGATTATTACTTTAGGAAAAATGGCCCCTACTCATTGATTACCCTTACATTGATCCTATCAAATGTAGTGCCAGTTATTTTGGCATGATGCAAGGGATTTGGTTAAGCGGGAGGCTTTTAGGCTCAAATTTCTACCCATAGATACCCTCATAGTCTATGAGATGATTGCTCGATGCTTAGTTCCAATGTCCGGACATATCATCGAGCCTACCTATAGCATATTGATATTGTTTTATTTGATAATGGAGGGTCAGAAAATAAATCCCGAGGCAGCTATATTAGGGAAAATGCTTTTATGTTGGCACATCAACTAGGGTAGTGAAGAGTCTCCCATACGGGAATTTGATCACAAAAATATTGAGGAAAGTTGAGGGTGTAGTAATTACCGATGAAGAGAATGTGTCAAACTACTTTTTAAATACCTACTTTGAGAATAGGAGGTGGGTGTTGGTCAATGGTAAATGGTGCTATCCGACACTACGAGATGGGGAGCCGATTAAGAGGCCAAGACTTGATGATGGTAAGTTTTGATATTGCAATTTCTTATTTTATATTGTAATTATTCAATTTATTAATATATTAATATACATTTTTATATCTATGTGTTCAACATTTGTAGATTCGGAGATTTCATACTTCAGAGGCGTTCGAGATTGATACAAGTAGGTGAGGAATGAGTTTGCTTCCATAAAGGCCAAGATATTGAAGATGGAGAAAAGACAATGAGCATATGAACGTCATCTCACTGCTGCTACCCACCACCCTCGTCTTGACCAGTCCACGGGGGATCTTGAGGATGACTTAGAACCGCACCTACCTTAGAGCATTTGTCCTTTCACTTGATTTTAATACTTGGATTGTTAGTTTATTCTATACTTTATTCTTGGAAAGATGGATTTTTGAACATGTTAGTGTCTTGATGGATGTGGTCTTTTCGATGGAAGCCTTCTTAATTAATCATTGTTTGGTGTTAGTAGTTCATGTTCTTTTATGTTAATCATCAAACCAAATTGGAAACATATCAATCGAAACATTGGTGTCACATACCAAAGTAGATGTAATATATCTACTCAAAATACAAGTAATAAAGGTTTTAATGACTACTTCTTAGATTTCCTTTCTTTGAATTTTTTTTAGCCCTAATATTTTTTACGTCTTACCTTACCATGAACGTCCATCCATATTTCCTCATCATTATCATTGTGGCCAAAGAAATAATTCAAGCTATGATCGTCCTCCTCGAGCAAGATAGCATTGTCTAGTTGAACACCCGTTTCATTGTAACCGAATCAGACAATTTCCTCACCTTCAAAATTGGCATTGAAAGCGCGTTTTCCTTCCACGAAAATCTTTCACTGGGAATCGGAAGGATACCTCACATAAAATACATGGTGCGTCTGAGAAGTCAATATGAAAGGATCTTCGTGCCAACCGATTCGACTCCAGTCGACTAGTGTGAACCCAAAATTCTCCGTCTACTGCTCACTATTGAATCAACACACTGGCATTTAAAAACTGCGACTCGCATACTAACATAATCAAGCTCCCAAATATCAAAAATATTCTCAAAGTAACACTGTTGAGCATACAAAGGATCGTTACCACTTCGATTATCGACATACAAAGCTTCAGAGAAGAGAGTTACGCCACTGTTCTGAGAAATACCCTTGTCTTCCACCAATTTGGTGGAGAAAGTCAAACCATTGACATCATAACCTCCATAGGAAATTGCAGTACCAAGTGGTCTGCAAGGCAACCATTTAACTTTAATTGGATGATCCCTCATGGCTACATGATCAAGCAACCAAGACACAAACGTCCTACTATGTAATTGTAGGACCTGAACTTCATTGAAATTAGGGTTAGCCACTCTAATGGAATCCATGTGAATCTCTATACATAGGACAACGACTTCATGATTCTGAAGAACATAAAGATAGGCAGTACATAAATCTTACATGCTAGGACTGGAAAGTTTTCCCTGTCTTATCTCATAACCTTTCAACCGTCCCTCATGTCGATTGGTTGGAACACCAATCGAATCGACCTCATTTATGTAATCAGTACAAAAATCCATCACCTGATCTTTAACATACCACTGTATAATAATTGCATCAGGCCTATACTGATTCTTCACAAAATGCTTGAATATTTTCATGTACCTCTTGAACTGGTACATCCACCTCAAAAACACAGGACCACAAAATTTATCTCCCACACAAGATGAACATACAAGTGCACCATAATGTCAAAGAAAGAGGGAGAAAAATGTATTTCCATCTGACACAAAACATCAACGATCATTTTCTGAAAATGGTCCAACGTTGACACACTAATATTTTTTGCTGCAAATGGATTTGAAAAACAAACAAAGCTTTGTAATGCACATTCTGACGTGAGATGGAAATATCGATCGAATTGCAATGACATTCAATTCCTGCATTAGATTATGACGATCATGAGACTTCAACCCAACTAACCTCAACTCCTCGACTGACACACAAGTACAAATGTTGGAAGAATATGTGTCCGAGACCTTAACACCATATGATTTTTTCTCCTACTAAGACATAGAATAGCAAGCAGGGGTAACGTAATAATTTTCACCAGAACTCACTGGCCCTAAGTTCTTCTTAACACCCATCTCAAGTAAATATAATCGAGCTTCAAACCCATCCTTCGTTCTCCCAGGGGTATTCAACAAAGTCCCAATAAAAGAATCACAAGCATTCTTCTCGATGTGCATAACATCGAGACAATGTCTAACTTTCAAATGCTCACAGTATGGCAATCTGGGAAAAAATGGAGCATTTTTTCCAACTCCCTTCCACGGGATCTTTGCATTTTTGTAACCAAAATCATTGGGCAAATGCTTCACAGTTTCAAGTATCGAAGTGTCTGTTTGCACAACCGGTGCATTTCTAGCCTCTACTTTCCCATTGAACCACTTCCTTGACAAACTATATTGATGGTCCTCCGGAAGAAACCTACGATCACTTTGATATACAGTTTTACAACCATACTTCAATTGATGGTAATTAGTGTCATTCTCACATACGGGCAAGCAAAGTGGTCTTTCACTAAGTAACCGAACAAATTACCGTATGCAGGAAAATTATTTATAGTGCAAAATATCACAGCTTTCAATATAAAGTACTCTTCGACACTACCATCATATGTCCAAAATCCCTCATTGAATAGGATCACAAATCCTTGACCAGAGGAGCAAGATACACATCCATGTCATTACCCGATTGCTTAGGACCGGAAATCATCACAGATAAAAACACATACATACATTTAATTGTCAACCACGAAGGATGATTGTAGATAAACCAACATAACAAGGAAAGAGCTATGTGCACTACTCATATTACCAAATGGATTCATTTCATATATACATAGGGCTAGCTTCAAATAATGCGGTTCTTGGTGAAACTAGGGGTACAGGGCTTCAAATTTTTTTGTTTCTTACCATTTGATGTATGCTTAATCACATCATCCATCGGTCGATCTCTCTCTGCGTGCCACCGCAACAATTTTACATCTTCCTTACAAGCAAATAACTTCTGCAATCGGAGAACGATAGGGAGGTACCGCATCACTTTTGCTGATGTTTTCTTCTTTGTTTTAGTTACCACATCCGTACCCACCAGAATCGCACCCCTTTTCAGTTTGTAACGAGACTCACCACATACCCGACATGTTTCTCGGTTTTAATCTTATAGAACATACAATCATTCAGGCAAGCACATATTTTTTCAATTCCAATCCCATCGGACAAAGAACTTTTTTCTCCGCATACAACCTATTCGACATCATGTTACCTTCGAGAAGCAATTCTCAAAGCAATTCCAGAGTTTTGGTCATCGACTTATCAGTCCACCCAGATTTGACTTCAAATTCATTATCCTCAAAGTCGCACTAAGTACCGAATGTTTAGATCCATTGTACAACGATGTCTCTTTGTCGTCAAGTAAAGCTTGTAAGACCTCAGGTTTACCTTTGAACTCTCTTGTAATATCCTCCACCATTTCATCAAATTGTGTATTCCCATCCAAATCATCTTCCACATTCGTGTTACTCAAATCATCTGTCCCAGCTGTTTCTCCAACTTCCCCATGCCATACCCAACGCTTGTAGGAAGTTTGAAACCCCCTCATTATAAAATGTCCCCGCAATCTCTTCTTTCCTAAATACACATCATTTCAATAATCTTTACTCGGGCATCAAGCTCGATCACACCATGTTTAGATGCATCTTCAAATGCTAATGTAAGAAATGCTTCGATCAATTGCATGTAATCGGGAGATTGTTTTAGATCTTTACCAATGAGTTCATTCCGATCCATTATCCTACAAATTAATAAATTACAATGCAACCCATTAATATCATCACAACATTTATCATAACCCACCCCTAATTAATTTAACTACAAACCCTAAATGAAGATTTATATATGTAAAACCCTAATTTTTAGATTACATTAAACAAAACATTAATATACGACCTAATTTCTTCAATTGGAAAGTGATGCTCTTCGATGTGTTAACTTCACTTCATCATCAATGGATTAACTTCACTTCATCATACAAGCAGCGTGCAAAAATTTCTTTTTTTACAGAGTGGGTTCCGAGATCGAAATCCATCTTCATAAAGTATCCTTACTCACAACTGTTTCGAGTTCGGAAAGTTCTCGGCGACAAACATTCCGAACTCGTAATGTCTATCGTCCCTTCATAAACGCAGCGGAGAGGGAATTACGAGTTTGGTACAATAATTGTCTGCTTGATGTAAGGGAAATCTGATTCTTTTAAGAAATTTAAAGAATATAAAAATGAAGTTTATAATATAATAGGTAAGAAAATTGAAACATGATGTACCAGTTGAAACAAAATCAAACCACTGAATGGAAGCCCACTACCTTGGCTCTACGGAAGTAGAGTTTAAAAGGTCCTTCAGCAACAAATAACAGTATTCTGCAAGGCAGTTTTGACAGGCGACATGCACCTATAATAGTTACATAGGAAAATCAAAATTGTAAACAGCTCTTTAATGGTTGGACACTTGGACTCAAATACATATTTTGTGCTTAAGTAAGAAGAAGAGGAGAAAGCAGTTGCAGTATGATCGATGTAGTTCGTAATGACGTGAACATGGTTGGGTTCAAAAACGCTAGAGTCACTATTTGAGTTAATAGGTTGAACTCCTGCAACATGCCATGGTTTAGACTAGAGAAAGACCAATGACACATGTAATAATCCGTACGAATTGCAAAAATACACTACCATACACTCACCAAATCTTTCAACAGAAACACGCATATGTAACACTATATAATACATAACTACATATATAACCTTCTGATAATTAAAAGTGCAAATATAAACCTAAATAATAAGTAAAAGTGCAAATAAACCTTTTCCGGCAACTTTTAGATGAAATTGCTTGAAAAGACATTTTTGTTGTTCTGGAAAAAAAATTATAGCAAAAGATAGGAAATGACGTTATTGCCCTTAGGTTAATATCCAAATATTGTCGTCAGACCACCGCAACACAACCACCGGACCACCGCTACGCCGCCGTCGGACTACTGCTGCACTGCCGCCATAATAGGTAGGGTTATATCAGCATATTATGAAAAGTGACAGGATTAAATAAACACATTTTTTAAACTTATACGGTTATATCAGCACATTCTTAAAAAATTTAGGGTTCTATTAGCACACACTATAAGAACAAAGTGTCATATTAGTACAAAATCAACGCTAACCACACGCAACCGCCATTTCAACTTGTTTTACCGATTACTGACGTTCCAAAGTGTGACTCTAGTGGCAAAGAAAGAGCTTTGGCGTGGTTGATGCATCAGACAATGAAGTGGAGGTGTGTGAACCTTTTTAAAATGGTATTTTCATCCGAAATTCCCCTTAATTCACTAGATTAATGCGATGTTGAGTTTTATTCTTCAATTTTTTTTTGCTTCTTGTCACATGAAAAGAGATAGAGCAAAGTGTAGATATAACCCTACATAATTGATGAAAGTACAGATATAACCCTACTATTTTCGAAAGTGCAAATATAACCCTACATAATGAGATAAAGTGCAAATATAACCTTTTCAGCCATTTGGACACCGAATTTTGATGAAAAGTCTAATTTACCCCTGACTTAAAAATAAAACAAAACAAAAAATTGGATTTTGGTAATCTTCTTCTTCCTGGCTGGTGTTCTTCGTCAAACCCATATTTCTCTTCTTCGTCAAACCCAAAATCGCGCCCCAACATCTTCTTCGAATTCGACGCGTCCACCGCTTTGAATTCACCGTACCGTGTCGATCCGCCGCTTCGAATGTGGGTTCGAGAAGGTAGGTATCGCCGGTGTGGTGGGCCTCGGATTTCCAGCGCTTGGCTGAGCGGCGCTAGAAATGTCAAGGTGAATGATGAATGGTACAGCGGTGGTGGAGGAGTTAGGGTTTTGCTCGAGCTCCACCTGGGTTCCGTCGCGGTGGTACGGCTACTTCGATTCACCCGTCGCTAAGGTTTCGCTCGAGGTCCGCCGCCGAGCTCCGCTTGGATTTCGTTTCACCGAGCTTCTCTTGG
Organism: Rubia occidens; assembly: GCA_032360425.1. Lineage (NCBI taxonomy): Eukaryota > Viridiplantae > Streptophyta > Magnoliopsida > Gentianales > Rubiaceae > Rubia > Rubia occidens. The sequence continues at coordinate 10,826 of JAUOBV010281160.1, forward strand.
GTTCCGTCGCGGGGGTGGTGGTACGGCTTCTTCGATTCACCCGTCGCTAGGGTTTCGCTCGAGCTCCGCCGCCCGTCACTAGGGTTTCGCTAGGGTTTCACTCGAGCTCCGCCGTCGCTTGGATTTCGATTCACCGAGCTCCGGCCGGGCTTCGATTCTCCCTGTCGCTAGGGTTTCGCTCGAGCTCGGCGTTGGGTTTCGATTCGTTGGCGGCGCTGGGCGACGTGAGAGGTGGCGGCGGCGGCGGCGGCGCTGAGTTTCTGGGTTTGATGGATCCGGCGGCGGCGGTGTTTCGCCGGAGGAGGGGTGGCAGTGGTGTTGTTTTAATTTAATTTAAACCCTGTAATTTAATTTAATTTTCTGTTATTAATTTACTTTTTTTCCCCAAGAGTAATATGGTCTTTACATGTAGGTCAACT
>JAUOBV010281266.1:0-11244 GCA_032360425.1 Rubia occidens
ACTTCGTTCGTGAGTTGGTGGCTTCCGGAAAGGTTCGTGTTGCACACGTCCCTACTTCTCTCCAGATCGCGTACATCTTCACCAAGGGGCTCTCTTGTCCGATGTTCGAGTTTTTCGGATCCAAGTTGTGCGTAGGCGAACATCCGACGCTTCGCTTGAGTGGGGGGGGGAGTGTTTGACTAAGTCAAATTGAAGATTAGTATTAGAATTTAGTTTTTTCTCTAACTCTTTTATGTAATCATCTAAATAATTTGGTCTCTCAATAATGTTCAACATTACGGGAAAAAATCATTCTTTCATGTTGAATCAAACAATCCCTTGCCCAGTAACCTGGACAACTGGGTGCTACCCCAGCTACAAAAGTCAAATGCATCGATGGCCTTGACCTGAGATCCCCGCTACAACCCTTACAACCAAGGACAGCAGTTGTACCACAACTCTGCCATAGGAACAAAACCAGCACAATAGAAATTCTTTGGCAAGGAAAGGAAGCACTTCGCACCACAGTGAAGCCAACAACCAGCCCCAGGCCGCACCATACTTTTACTAACCCTAAGGCATCATTCCTTTTGGGTCGAACGTTTTCCTCTGATGGCCTAGTAACATGTAAACAAAAGCCTCAACAAAGGTTTAAAAGCAGAAATAGTACATGTGGTCAAAAAATCATAACACCTAATATTCATATGGAGGAAGTGTGCTGGTTTAGGAGAAAGGACAAACGTTGTAGACAAAGATGATATTTATAGCCATACAAACAAATATTTATAGTACTTCAATAGCCAACAAAAAATTTACTTTTAAGAAAAATCAAAATTCATGTTTCTAAATCCAAAACAAAAAACAAATAAATACATATGGATCGGAGTTTAGTATTTTCTTTTGTTCTTAATGTTCTTCAAATATTATATCGGAGTTTAGTATTTTCATCTTGATTATAATTTTGGAAAAGGCATAAATAACTCGATTATATTTTGAAAGTGAAGATATAATCCTGAAATTTTTTGAAAGTGCAAAATTAACCCTAAATGTTTATAAAATTGTGCAGTTATAATCATTTTGCAGAATTCCAATGTTGACTCAATCAAGTCAACGGTTGACCAAACATTAAATGACAAAATTACTCTTAAACTCAAAACTAAAAATTTAATGAGATTTCTACCCCTAGAATTCTTTTTCTTTATCCTCGCCCTAATCCCGCCGCCCACAACCTCTGCCCAAAAACCCTCTCCGACTCCTTCTCTAGCATCTTTTGCCTCTTTCCCAGCTAATATTTCTTCCCTTATGCTCAACGAGAACTCCAAGTCTAGGCCTACCAAAAAGAAGCTCGTTCCGCCACTATCATTGTCATCTCCATTGCTGTTGGAAAAAAGTTGGAAGAGGAATACTTCGTGGGAATGATGCTAAGACCCAGAGATCGGAAAACATTTTACAGCCAAGTTACTCTGGTACCGGAGGCATTCCGTCTATTTTGAATCTTTAGAAACAATTCAAAAGGCAATAACTTCAACGAAACCTACGTAGCAAAATCCCAAAAACCATTCACTACAAATTTAAACACCCGCAAAAATCCTATTTTTAGAACTTAACATATTATACTCGTTAGCTACTTAGGGTAGGCAAAGTCTCCCTCTTTTTCCCTCATGATAATGCATATTCATACTGGGCTCCAAATGCATAACAGGCCCAATTTATCCTATTTTATAAACAAGGTAATAACCTTGGGTAATGACCATTGGGCCGACTCTGGAAAGAGTTTAATACTTACAGGACAATCAAACAAAAGAGTTTCCCTATCTATCTCCCTATCATACTGGGCTCCGTCTATGGATCGGAGTTTCTTTTGTTCTTAATGTTCTTCAAATATTAAATCGGAGTTTAGAATTTTCATCTTGATTATAATTTTGGAAAAAGGCATAAATAACTCGATTAAATTTTGAAAGTGAAGATATAAGGCTGAAAATTTTTGAAAGTGCAAAATTAATCTTAAATGTTTATAAAATTGTGCAGTTATACCAATCAAGTTAACGGTTGATTGATTCATCCATTGCCGACTTACTTCTCCCTTCTTCCTTAGACACGTGGATGTTTGATTCATCCATTGCTTGTATTCCTTACAAGAGTAAAAGGAATCGTTTAATATGTCAAAAATTTACAGATTCAACTCAATTACTGACATTCTTAGTCATATGTATTTTCAAGACATTGCTCATGAAGACTCTAGGGAAAACATTAGAAAATTGTGGGACAAAATATTACATTAACATACAGAATAATTAGCCCTGCCCTTAAATCATCCTATAATTCAGTCACGAATTGTATCTCTTCCAACTACTCCTTTCTCAGCTCTTGCAAATGCTGAAAGTGAGGAATGCAGCTTTTGATATATGAGTACTGCTGCTAAGATGTGATACAAAAATACTCTAAAACCACAGTGCCTCTTATATAAAGATTGGTCCTTAACTCTTCACATACAAAACTTGGAATATTTACAAACATACCAACAATGTGACATCTCGTGCGACAGTGATGCTAATGGCTACAGATTTTGATAGACAGATCTCAACATCCCTCCATTGCTTCAATCTGATGTGTATGGAAGCTAAGTCGAGCACAATTTTATGCTCTAAACTTCTATTATGTTGCGAAACATTCTACAAGACTTGAACATATAAATATTAGCAGCATAAACCGTTAAAACCTACTATTAAACAAATAATTATCAAACACACCTTTGGTTTTCTCCCAGGGTCAAAACTTTTAAGTTTAACCTGGAGAACCAGAAAAAGCTTTTTGTTAGTATCCATAGTATTCTTTAAATGGCCCTACACAATCGCAGCTTAGCTTTTGTTCTAAAAAATTCCCCCTGATACCACAACTCGAGATACATAAAAAACTTACCAGGTTGAACATTAGCAGCAACGACAATGCGGGAAGCCTAAACAAATGGAGGGAAAAGTTGGACATAGGTAACAAGAAAAGAGCATCCAGGTACCCCGCAACAATATATTGGCATGCATAACAAGTTGTCTGTGGTTGCAAGAGCAACACGACCTTATAGTGCAGCAACTTCAATGATTTCTGGCTTTGAAGTGATAAGCGTAGCAGAGTACTAAGACTATGGTCCCAGCGAACGAAAGACTTTCAAACAATGAACTTCGTAAATAGATATAACAATCATCATTTTCAATCTCAGAAGAGTGATAACATATGATCATTCACAAATTATCAAAAAGTTGATTTTGACTATGATGTTGCATGTGCATATTACTGAACACTAATCCAGAAGGGTAAATTAGTGTTTGATAGTAAGAAATTGTTTACTTACTGGAATATATAGGATTTCATAAACACGAGCATACAGTGGGTTTTTGTCAAAAGCTAACCAACTTTCATACTGCACGTATACAAAAATGAAAGATCACCAATTCTCAAAGCCATCATTTCTGTAAAAGGTGACAGCAGAAAATAACAAGAATGGAATTACATCACCATGATGGTTTTCTTGCAGCATTAACGAAGTAGTAACTTTTTTCTTTGTGCTCCAAGAACCAACACTGGATCCCACACACAGTAACCTGTAAATGGTGAAATAAGTTAGAAAATATTATATTATCTATTCACATCAAGAATTTAAGTGATCTGAGTAAAGAAGCTTACAAATAGTGCAGGCATTCAAAACCAGTACTTAATCCCAAAGCACTGAAGCTAAGAAGTTTAACTCCCTGGGGAGTTAAAATGTCATTAGATGGTAAAGCCACCTGCAACACATGCATATCAGTGTTAAGTAAACACATAAGCAGGAAAGAAGATTTGGATCTCAATAAGAGAAGTAGGAGAAGCCTGATTTCCGGAAAAAGGAAGTGTAAAATTCCCATGCCCTAAAGTCCCCCTACTCACCAACTTTAGACTCAGCTAAATAGTTGACAAATTCACAAAAAAAATCAATATCTTCTGGAAACTTCTAATAGTACTTTCCATTCCGATGAACAATCTGCTCAAAGCATGCTCTATACACAGCTTTTGTAGAGCATCCATTATAGAGGAATCCCACCTGTTATAAGAGCTTGTTTGAGTCCATTTGGAGCGAAACTCAAGTAATTCACAAAACAAAAGCCACCACAGCTCTGCAGCTAAAGGGTAACACATAATTTTACTGAGTATTAAGAGCATATATTCGAAGATATATTTCTTCATTACGAACAATTATAAACTTGAATGTTAAAACACAAAAAAGATGCAAAAGGTCAAAAATCAAATTACAGTGACAACACCAGCCCAATCATTACTTACTTTTTTATGCGACATTGCAAACGCAACTTCGAGAGGTGACATCATCTGTCCAATTTATGACCAGAAGTCTTTAGGGGACTAATGTATTCTTCCATCTCCTGAAATAATACAGTGTGGCTTAGGTAGGCTAAATCCTCTGAACTCCAAAGCATTTCAAAGATCAAATTACACAGGCCAACGTAAAATCAACAGGAAAACCCCATTCTTTAACAGACCATACTAAGTCATGTAGAGTATATGAAGGGTTACTCCCTTTCCCCACGGCCCTGGTTTTGCACCTCGGTTCCCACCATATGCACCACCTGCAATAAAAAAATACAAAGGGAACTTCACAATGAAGATCAACGAATAGAAAAACCAAACGGACAGCAGAGGGAACCAATTATCAACGTGAACAATTCCTGAAGCAATAACTCATAATTTGTTAGCTAGCAGGTTGTACCTTTTGCTCCCACGCCGCTGCCTCTCTCATGCTACCAAATATTTTGAACTCCGAATGAAATAAAAAGAGGGAAGACAGTGAATTGGGCAATCTGTAAATTGGGGAAAGATCAGAATGTCACATCCAAGAAAACATGCTGCCTGATTTTGAGGAACAAGGAAGGAAAAACCGTATCGAGGAATGATGTGTGTTCCATTGTGTCCATAATTTGTGGGAATATTATGATTTTATTAAGATATAATTTGCACTTTACGCGTTTCTGGTGCCGGAATTCATGAATGTGAAGAATTGAGAGTGAGCTATAAATTGTACTCTTTTCCCCTTAACCAATGGTTTTTTTCCACTGGATTTTTCAGGTTAAGGTTTTTAATGAGTCGATGTGCTCCAATGGAAAATGTTCTTATTTAATAAGACATTATTCCAGAGATGGAGAAAGAGATGCAAAAGCAAAGTTGCTGAAGTTATGGGGTGAAAAGTGAATTATTGAAGAGTTGTGGATTTGAAGATTAAAGATATTCACTCTGTGAAGCACTAAAGGCAAAAGTAGAAAAAAAAGGCAAGATGGGACCAAAGAGAATTTAATCACCATGTGAAAAGCCCCAACTGTCATTGAAAATCATCATAGTTATAAAACTACTCATCGTCAACCAAAGTAATGTCTTGCTTTATAGTGCCATTATAGATGACTCAATGTCTCGTATATAAAGCATTTTCTACACACAAATTAATTAGGCATTTCTATCCACAACTCTCAATTACAAATTCGGCTAAATATTTGTTTCAGCCTCTAAAACATCTATTGAAGTTTGGGTAAGTTTGGCCTTCGTCGCCATACATTTACAGATAGACAATCCGCCAAATTTATGGCTGAACAAATCTTTCTGCACCAATAAATACTTTGATGGCTACATACATAATTAAACAAAATCATTCAGAGCACAACGAAACAAAATAGATGGTCATATTGGCCACTCATTGTTCGTCTCTATGTGTGGAAATATATCGACAAATATGAACTTTAAGTAAAATTATCTCCCAGTGACGGCAAAACTAGAAGGTGTTGTTTTAAGTGCTAATAACAATAACTTGGACTTATCATAACACTTTTTCAAGTATTATTTTAGAACATGTTGCATTGGATCTAATGTAACATTTTTTAAAATTTATGTAACACTTTTTTAAATGTTCAAGTCACTAGGGAAGATGGTTATATCGGACCATTAAAGGTACTTTCTAATTCCCTTTAATGGTTCCTCCTGCAAGAGTGATTTTCGGCAATGATTATGATATTACTGAATGGAATAAATAGAGCACAAAAGATAGACTAGGTCTAGTAGAACTCTAATCTTGTCATGAACCTAATCCGTAATCAAACCAAACATTGATATCCCTTGTACTGGGAGTCGTACCCAAAAGATAGAAGGCAAACTGCGAGGGTCTAGTTTGTGAGCTGCATATGGACGAAGATAAGGGTATACACGACAACCAAATGCAAGGAAGTTCGTGTATGTAGGAACTCGACCATTAATAACTTCATATGGTGATCGTCCGCCAACAACAGGAGTGGGCAGCCAATTTATTGTACAACAAAGGCGTGAGGCCAGTGAGAGAGAGGACCATGAGAGTGGTATAACATAGACATGCCCATCTCAACAATGTAACGGTGCTTGCGCTCAGCCTGACCGTTCTACTCAGAAGTATACGAGCAAGAAATCTGATGGTGAATGCTCTTTGTCTGAAAGTGAGAGCGTAAACGACTATTTACGAACTCAGTCCCTCCATCACTCTAAAACACCTTAACTGTGGAAGAGAGCTGGTTCTCTACAAAAGCCTCAAATAAGCGATAAACATCCCAAAAATCAGACTTGCGTCGCATCGGATAAAACCACGAGAGCCAAGAATAATCATCAATGAAAAGGGTAGGCAAAACAATCCAAAGATAAAATAGGAGAGGGCCCCAATAAATCACAATGAACCATATTAAGTACTCTAGCAGCATGGTTATCATTTGTATGAAAAGTTAAACGTTTCCTTTTAGTTTTTTCACAAGCTTCACAAAATGTGGGTTTAGGCTAAATAGATGAGACAACTAAGGTTGTAGAAGAACGCAAACCAGAAATAACGGAATGCGGAACATGACCAAGTCTAGCATGCCAGATTTTAAAAGATGCACGCAACTGATTTGGCTTAACAGTAGACAGTAAAGCAGGTGCACCATAGTCTAAGACATAAAGACTATCCTCAATATGACCGTGATCCAGGATTTTCCTAGTGAGTTTCTGCCGAATACTAAATGAACGATCATCAAAACAGATAACGACATTTAAATTCTGAGTCAATTTGCTAATTGAAAACAAATTTTTAGTGATATCAGGAAAAATAAGCACATCATAAATAGGCAAAAACTTAAAAAGCTAAGAATCACCAACATGGGTAATAGGGAGTTGAGAACCATTACCAACATATACGCTAGAAGAACCATGATAAGGTGTGACATGACCAACAGCAGCAGAGGATGATTCCATGTATTTTGTGGTGCCAAAATCAACAATCCACTTGGAACCATGATGCGTAAAGCCTGAGATACCAGCTAAATGAACCATAATGCAGAGTAGAAGAAAACCAATTTTGTAGCAAAACACACCTAACAAAAAACTCAGTCTAACTGATTGAAAGCTGAGCGCACATGAAGCGCGTGGAGATGACGCTCACGTGGAGCGCATGGAGACGACGTGCATCTGAGCTAACGCGCCTGCGACTGGGATCTTTGTAGCTGATGGATTCTGGAACTCGAAGGAACACTGGCCCGGCAACTGGCGGGAGATTCAACGGAGAAGAGGAGCAACCGGAGATAATGAGACACCGGAGAAGAACCGAGAGAGAGCTTGAACGATGTTGCCGCCAGTAAGAGAAGTGCTGGGAAAGCTGGATGGCGGAGGCCGATGTAATACACCAGAACGGAGAGGGAAGATGACGTTTGATCTGAAAATTGTTGATCAGAGAAGGAAAATGATGTTGGAGATAATGATCGGCGCCGGAAGTTCACCGAAGATGATAGTCGGCGCCGGGAGTTCGCCGAAGATGATAATCGGCGCCGGGAGTTTGCCGGAATTTGACCGGGAAGATAGACAGAAAGAAGAAGAATAGGGGGGGGAATTTAGGACCAAGATCAGACTTGCTCTGATACCATGAAAGAGTGATTTCCCGTGATGATTCTGATATTACTGAATGGACCTAGTCATGAACCTAATCCATAATCAAATCCAATCTAATCAACATTTTGACTTATTCTAACACCTCCTTTAATCAATCAGAAAAGAAGGCAATTCCATGAACTGCCTTTAAAAATCGCCAGCGAAGGTGGTTCAAAATCACCTTTAAATTGAAGATAGAACCGTCTTTAATTATTTCCGAGATCGGAAACTTGGATCTGTGACTTGAACGTTACGCACAATTACCGAGCTCAGAAACTTGTGTATTTCCGAGCTCGAAAACTTAGATATTGCTAAGTTTCAGCTCTTTGTAACATTCAATTTAGTTTCCAGCCTCGTGTCTTATTTTCGTTCTCAGTCTCGATTTTTTTTGCGGCTTAAATGTTTTTCAAAAATCATTTTCGAACTGTGTCACATATTTCCAAATCAAAAATTATAATCTGACCAATGAAAAATAAAATACAAAGAGCCGAAATCTTATCTGAACTCGAAAGTACTATTTAGTCTTGTGGTATAAAATTTGTTTCATTAATATTCTCGGCACAAAAAAGACCGAGATATTTTCAGCTCGATTTTGAACCGCTTTTGATTGAAATTGATTAAAGATGGAGTCAGAGAAGTTCATTCTAAGGTATCTTCTTTAATTTGATAGAACCGTTTTTAATCATCTATTTCTCCCTAGTGAAAGAACGCCTTTTTTCAGGCATTGTATGGTGAGATTGGTTTTGGGTGTTAGGTTTCGGGGTCAAAACCAATAACTTTGCATGACCATGTTTGCATTTTTACGTGACATACGAAATAGTATAATTCAAGGTTTCACAAATTTTGTGACACACGTATTAGATGCATGCACTTTGCCAGTGTTAAATTTGTTTCCAACACGTATATTAGAGACGAGCGTCACAATTGGATTTGTGACACGCATAGGGTGACACTTTGAATATACATATTTTACGACACTTGAGAATATAGTGTTAGTGTATAACGATAAGAATATATTTTGTTCCTCTGCCTATCATTCCAGCTTATATAGCTCAAAACACTTTCCTCCAGGCACCACCAAACATGGCTTGAGAAAATTGATCAAAAAGTGTGCAGCTTGAACTGGGACGGAGGGAGTAGTAATTATTGATAATGATATTGGTGTGAGGAAGAAGAAGAAAACTGTAAACATTTTAGTAACGGAGAAATAAAGAATACTATTTTTTTCTCGACAAATTAGGAAGGAAAAAAGAACCCAAGTTACCCTACACAAAATCTATTAGTAGTATTATAATGAATGTTTAAATTGCAATTGATCTTCAAGGTCGGTGCTTGTGTCTTCTCTTTCTTACTGAGATGAGTGTTACATAGTATACTTCACAACCTTCTTGTTTCACTTTGATGGCCTGAAGTATTTACCAACCTTAAACAGTGAATTGCCTTCCTCCTTCTTTTTCCCTTTTCTTCAATCTTCCCTTCAACTTCAATCTTCTTTTCCAGTCTTACCAATGCTACTGCGTAGCGGGCTAATGGAAAATTTTAATTTTCATCCAATATTTTTGAGGGATTTTTTATGAGCATCTGTAGCACCCTCATAGACACCGGTCAAACTATCGGTGCAAGGTACTTAGAATATTTTCTTTTCTTTTCTCTTGGATGGGAAAAAATTGAAATGACAATTTAAAGATGTGTCACACAGTTGCTTTTGAAATACATGGGCACCGATTTCAATACTGGTGCTAGATACTTAGAATATTTTTCTTATCTTTGTTCTCGGGTGGAAAAATATATATTTAAATGCTCATTTAAAGCAGCGTTACACATCTGTGTTTGAAGTACCTAGCACCGGTATGATTACCATAGGCACTGGTTTCCATACCGGTACTAGGTACTTTAAAAAAACCCAACTTGGCCCAAGTTAGAGTACCCAAAACCTAATCATATAAAACCCTCCTCTCCCAATAACCCTCACTTCCTCCTCTCTGATAATCCACAGCAGCTCCTCTAGACCTGCCACTGCTGTCTCTGACGTTTCTCTTCCGAAAAGGGTATTCCTTTCTTAAACTCATTCTAATTTATCTAATATTCTATTACCCTTACCCCCCTCAAGCGAAGTGTGGGACTTGTTGCAACGCAAAGCTTGGACCGTAAGAACTTAAACTGAGGAAAAGGTAAACCCTTTGTAAAGATGCCAACAATCTGTTGATCTATAGGAACATAAGCAACCTTGAGATTGCCAGAAGACATCATCTCACACACAAAATGATAATCAATATCAATGTGCTTGGTTCTCTTATGTGAAACCAGATTCTGAGTAAGAAAGAGAGCACTATTATTATCACATGGCAAAACAGGTGGTGCTCGTGCAGTGACGTGCAAATCCCAAAGTAAATTCATCAACCAAGCTAATTCCGTGGCATTATTGGCCATAGCCCGGTATTCTGATTTAGAACTAGAACAAGAAACCACATGTTGCTTCTTAGAACTCTATGAAACCATGTTGCCACCAAGAAAGATGGCATAACCCTATGTAGAACTACGAGTCTCAATACAACGAGCCCAATCAACATCAGAATAACCCAAAACTGGTAAAGTGGAAGAATTCTTACGAACCACGGACATAAAGTAGAATCCGAGTAACAACTTGGTAATGGTCATCAGTAGGATACTGCATATACTGACTGACCATGTTGACAACATAAGAAATGCCGGGACGCGCAATGGACAAGTACTGTAGTGCCCCAACCAAAGAGAGATAAATTGGGGATTTCCGAATGGCTTACCAGAGGTACTTAAAAGCTGGGAAAATGCCACAAAGGGGATGTCAACAAGCATTAAATCCTGCATTCCGGCACGCAATAAAATGTCCTTGGCATATCTGGCCTGTCCAAGGAATAAGCCACCGGAAGTACGAACAACCTCCGAACCCATAAAATATTGTAAAGTACCAAGATCGGTAATCTTAAATTCACAATTTACCTGATCGATGAACTTCTGAATGAGACAACTATCATTCCCAGTGACAATAATGTCATCAACATAAACCAGCAAATAAATTAGAGAGGCACCATGGGAAAACACGAATAAGGAGGTGTCCGCATAACTGCATACAAAACCCATACCAACCAAAAAGGAACTAAAACGTTGAAACCAAGCACGGGATGCTTGTTTCAAACCATAAATGGCCTTGAGCAAACAAAAATCATAATCAGGATGCATAGGGTCTTTGTAACTAGCACGCTCCTCCATGTGAATTGGGAATTCAAGAACATCATTTAAAAATGCATTCTTGACATCAAGTTGTCGTAACGGCCAATT
>JAUOBV010281374.1:0-11243 GCA_032360425.1 Rubia occidens
TAATGTGATTTAATGCATAAATTTGGGGGGGGGGGGAAACCCCTGAAGATATGGGCGCAACTGGGTGTAGCTGCTTACAGAGGATAAATGACTCAGAAACTATTAATACCTCAATTTAATTAATCTTGTAGATGCATAGAACTTACTCTCGATTTTACAGGAAAATGTACATCCTTGCTCGAGTGCGGTGCATGATAGTTGAAACCTCTTTCTCAGTCAATTGAAGCCTTTGATTAGTATTTTGAGCCTGAGAATTTGAACCGGCCGGAACAAACTGGACGTGACATCGATCAACCCTCCAATCGCATAGGTGTCCGTATTTTTTTATAAAAAAAATGAACAATTGTTATGCAACATGTATAATAATGTGAGCAAGCGTTCTTACGATGCCCATAGATCAAGTTGGGATCCACTAATCCACTTCATTTCGTGTCTGTTTTTAGGCTTCTCATGAACAACTTTAGTTTGGCAATAAAAATGGCCATGGAGATGTCATTGGATCCAAACACAGCTGCACTGAAAGGGATGCAGGAGATTTTGTTAGGTCCAAATACTTGGGTGGCTGAACTTATAAATTCACAAATTTGTTGAACAACAGTATTGCATTCTCGGTCTTCTGTGACCCCCTGCAAGATACATGCTAATTTAATTCTATTTGATTATATGATAAACTTAATTGAGTTTAATGGGAATATAATTTAGCAGTCGGGGTGAGATTTGCAAAGGGTTAAATGATTCCTTAAGGAAAGTTGATGGTCATAAACTGAGTTGGGTGGAGTTGATTCACCGATCTCCGTTGATGCAATAATTTGTTTTCTACACACTGATGGGTAAATAGTTAGTTAAGTATTGAAAACAATAGTTGCATGTATAAATGAAAGTGTGTGCGTGTGTGTGTTGGGAGGGGGATCAGTTGAACGATAAATTATCTTAGGTTAATTTGTGAAAAGATACATACGCTACGATCATAAACATACAATTATCATACCCCATGATCATCTTCTTGGTTAATGTCCCCTATCAGCTTTCTGGGCCATAGAATCTTATATCCAATGGCCTCAGATTTAAACTCAAATTGTTCATGTTCAATAGGCAAAGGTTCCTTCGGGATGATCATAGGTCCACAAATCTTAACTTGCTCCCACCTGATAGGCAAGTCCTTTTACTTATCCTTAGGAAGCAAGATACCAAATGCAACGGTGCCCCCTTTGTCCACTACGGTTCAAAACATATAGGTGGAACTTTTCTCCTTGCTGAGCACAAAAACTACAAAATTTGAGTAAAAAAATGTTAGTAGAAGGAATTGCGAAAAAATGAGAAGAAAATAATTTTAAAAATGTAATCAATTTGAACACTATCCTTGGTTCATAAGAGTAAAAATTGATATGAGTATTAAACATCCACTTATTTCCGTTGCCAAATACAATCTTTACAATGCAAGTAGACAAAACCTGAACCAAAACTGTTGGCCCTGAGAGCATCTGCGCGCAGGCGCTCTAAAACGTCCATCTGGGAGGACCTAAACTAGAAGTGGCCTCGGACCGTAGCTATGCGCAGCCACTCTATTACTTCAATAGAAAAATTAGCAGAAGTAACAACATATATATGGGTATAACTAACAACAGCTAAATAAATGCACCTAACTAACAACACCCAAATATATGCACACAACCAACGACATTGGCATGAATTTGGAATCCAAAATCAACGCCCATAGGAAATCAATCAAGAACATCGTAAATGAACATCCTAAATCACGTTCCTAGATGAACACCTAATGAAGATGCTTCCATTTTTTAAATAACCAAACAACAATGATTAGCACACTACCATTGACCTAATATTTATTACCATCACATACTTGCGACAAATGAACGGGTGTGTTTGTGAAATGTATTCATTAATAAGAAACATCTTATGATGCTAAATTCTTATTATATCATTCTTCATAACATAATATGTAATGAGGGTCATTATATAGAATACCTTATTATCATGAAGGTCCTTCTCTGGATCACTTGATCCGGATGCTGAAGAAATGAATACCTGGTTGTCTTTATATGTTGGGTCAAACGATTTAGCAAGGAAATTGGGGGTATTCAAGTGTGGGGGAATAGGTTTACCCAATTGTCCTGCCAGCCACTGTGTTTGTGCCTCAAAGAAGGTAACCAACCTTACATTGAGGTCGACCACCTCCATTGACAAATGTTTCTCATTTGATGTTTCTTCAAATGTTATCGTGTTTGTGCTCCCACAACGATTATATCCGTAACGGCTAACATCAATATGTGGAAGGGCATCCTTCATCTTCGCCATTGTAAGGAAACCTCTCCAACGACCCCCATGATCTTTTTTTCCCGTTGCTAGACCAAGGATATCTTATTTTCCTACTATCACCAACTCTCCCTTCTGCTTCTTGTCCAAAAGTTTTTTCTAATAATAAAAACAAATGCCAGTCAATAGTATGCATTTGATATGAGAATATAACTAGGGAATAACTTATTTCTTAAATGTCCTCACAATATTTGGAGATGCTCTTTAAACAGAATCGTTGGTGTAGGTAGATAATTTCTTATCCCAATTTGCTTCCAGGAACACCTCCGACCGGTCTGGTATGAAATTCATGCTGTCAACTCCCGCCTCTACTTCTTCTACACTCCGACCTTGACTCATAAGCTCATGAATTTTATCCTCCCTTTTCCTCCTCTACAATTCCCTTGCAATCTTGTGATTCCCTCCACTACCGTATGATGGACGTAGTCCTTAATTGCGTGCTTACCTTTGCTGCATCACTTTTAGTCTATATGGTCAATAATTAGTAAATTATATTTATCGATTTAATAACATAGTATATTGGGACCTATCTATTGACCTTGAATTTGGGGCTCATTTTATGTTTGAAAAATAGCTCCCACTCTTTTCTATTCATCCATCAATAAGTTGCCATGGATGGATACCCATTTTTGCGTTGACGATGTAATTTCAAGCCACATTCCTCTTCCAAATCCTCCACTTTTCAGCTCCATAAGTCATCCATTTATTCTGAAATCATTCATTTCATTGAAGCTCATTTTGGTCTGTATATCCCAGCTCATCTATGGAAAGTTAAATTTATATGCAGTTAACTGCAAAAAAAATTGGACAACACAAAATGATAGTAAATGAATGTAACATACTTATAAGAATGTATTCCCGAAAATCTTTCTTTACGTGTTCTAGGACAGATTTCCAATTATGCCATATCCCAAAGAGGTTTCGTCGTCGGAAAGCATAGCCACAATATCTAGACCATCGGCTGCGTATAACCATGGGTTCAAAGTCCTTGTCGAAGATTATTTTTAGGGGTTTCTTTTGCTTTCTAGTAAGACTAACTTACACGTGGTTGTACCTCTATGCTTGCAATACTCTTATATCTCAAATTTGTCCAAATTCTCCCCCTTGTCCTCGGTCGAATTCACTCCATGTTGATCCTCTAAATTTTTTGAGGTAGATGCACCATCCATAATGTCCTTACTGACGTCTTTATTTTCATATTCTTCAATTGGGGTTATACATTTCTCCTCAACATTTTGAAAACCATTTTCTTCTTTGCCTTTGCCATTAAATGAAATTGGGCCCTTGTATGAGTAAAAGAATGGGAGAAATCATAGGTGGACATGTAAAAAATTCTTGCCAAGACAAAAACACATTTATATGATTGGATGAAGGTAACACATGGGATCCAAATAGAAAAGTTGGAAAACATGGACGGAGTGTTGGCAATCAACATGATCTAATAAGTCACAACATAAGAACTAAATCCCTCCTCCATATAAACGTAGCTGAACCAAGCAAAATTAAAGTTAGCTCCTCAAGCCAAACCAAACAGTATACAAATTCAAACAACGTATTCCAAGAAATGAATTCTCCTACCGAATGCCTAAAGTTTTGTTAACATAATTATGCCCGATTCACGCGACCTATTTACAAAGTCAAGTAGTCCAGCATACTCTAATAGCATCATCCATAACAAGTAAAGCAAGTCACAGAATAAATTATTGTCTGTATAAATCTACAAAAACAATGGAGTGAACGTAAAAAAAATTAAAGGTATGGACAAAATTG
Source organism: Rubia occidens (assembly GCA_032360425.1). Lineage (NCBI taxonomy): Eukaryota > Viridiplantae > Streptophyta > Magnoliopsida > Gentianales > Rubiaceae > Rubia > Rubia occidens. Next base: position 4,105 of record JAUOBV010281374.1, read on the forward strand.
AAAGTGATAGATTACGGTACCATCCAAATTTATGAAAATGTAGAGGGAAAGAAAAACAACAAATTCTATTCTCCCTACTAATGCAATTGGAATCCACACAATAATTACATAACTAACATTTTTTGTGCTCCGCAAAACAAAGGTAAATGGTAGTGGAAGAAATTATATGGAATGGGAAGGAGGCTAGGAACAGAGAAACTTTACACAACAAATGAGACCGTCTATGTAGGGGGGGGGGATTCTTAAAAATCCTAGAAGGATGGGAAACAGGGGAAGGAGTGAAATCTAGGAGTACATTTTTCGAAAACATGGGTTTAACTTCTATGGGGAAATTTTGGCTACGTGGCCCAACATGTTCTTCGATACTGTTGTGAAGGAGGAGGGAATTTGGGATGAGTGGGATTTGCCAGGAGTGAGAGAAGAAAGAGGGAATTTGAGAGGGGTGGAATTTGGGAAAAGTGGGAGGAGAAGGAGTGAAAATGGAGAAAAAATTGGTGGAGAAGCTAGCTAAAAAATTGAGAGGGACTAACTAGTTTGTTTCCATTATTGCCCTGTTTCTTGGACCCAGATTAGCAACTTTCTCTTGTCTGAACTAATAGTAAATTCTAAGTTAGTTTGTCAGAATCTCTAACAAAATGGGATGGGGTATAAGGATTCACTTGTTTGGTATACAATACAGTTCTTGCTTTCAGATTGTGTGTGATATCCGAGTAGGAATTTTTGGCTAGTTGAATTCTTGTTTGATATCCAATTCTATACTTGTGATTTATGTTTCTTTTCTTGAGTCATATAAACAAAAAGAAACCACCATGAACGATGATGCTGGTCTATTACCTTAGAAACTCTTACATTTTTGGAGAAATTAGTGATATCCAAATGAACATTTTTAGATAAAAAATTGCAAGGCTACCAGCTAGACCTACAAGATCAAATACAAAAGAGTGCTTAAAGTAAGAAGAAGCAAGCCATGATTCTAAGGATACCCTAGTAGACTTAGTCTCCATAAAAAAAAAGAAATGCTAGATTGATGAGTCTTAACCAACCTTCAGAGGTAAGTATGCGCAAGAGGCTGACTGAAACCCATGCAGTCCCATGATAAGACTCTCATACTGCACACGGTGGTTGATTTAGGAAACCATTGTAAAGCTCTCGGAAGAATCAATCAGCAGGTTTTCTAAGGATTCAAGTTGTTCTTGATTAGGTAGCTGAAAATTCTCATCATTTATGATGATGTCCCTGCCATTTTCATAGCAGTTCTTTAGCTTTTTGGCTCTATGAGGAATATTTTGGTCCTTTTCCTCCTTGGGTGTTTTAAAAAAATTTATACCTCCAATCTTAACTTTTTTCCATTCTCAATCAGCTTGTGGTAAAGCAAGGTTGTCTCTCCTAATTGTCAGCTTAGACTTCTTAGCAGACCTAGAGCTATTCATATCCTTAATGGCTTCTCAAATCTTTTGTTTGCTGACTTATTTTGAACATTTGGAAGATGAAGATCCTACGAGATCTCTTTTTTTTTGCCTGTTTGAACTCCTCGAGCAGATGACTTCCTAAGGTAGAGACTCCCAGATTTATTTCCATGAGCTTGAGTTTGAGAGAAACCACCTTCATTTGATGCGTTCCTTGAGTTGTAACCCTTGATTTTATACTTAATAACTGGAAGGCCATCATTAACAATGGCCATAAAAAACTTGTGTCTCTTAATAACTCGTGTCTTCATAATTACTGTAATTGGTTAGTTGATTATATGGTATATAATTATTTACTGTACTATTACTTTCGTTTATGATTTTAAATGTTTATTTGATGAGTCCATCTCTTAATTATAAAGCTATAACACCAGTGTAAATAATCTATTCTTCCAGATATGGCACCAAAAAAATAGGGAAGGCTAGGCCGAGCAAGGGACCAGCAAAGCACGAAAAAATGCAAGAGGTGGTGACGTTGACAACCAGCCCAGCGGCCTTAAGATCACGATTGCCGAGCTTACAATTCTGGAACCTTATTTTGAGTGTCTGGAGCTAAAAAATATCTACACTAGTTTCCTTGGCCTTGGGCTGGTTTTGGAGAGAGGGTTGAAGATGAAAGCGCCTTACAAAGACTGCATTCTGTGTTAAGGATGAGATTATTTCTGCAGCTCCCCCGCTCGTGCAAACATGATGCTGACGTGTGAGGTGATGGACATGTTGAACTACACTAATTTGGAAGAAATTTTGTGCCTTTCAAGAAGAGTCCTTATATCCATGGATGTGATCAACCGCTTCTATTGAATCCCGCCAAAACCAGCAAGTGAGTACATAGTTGTGAATAAGGCAGTGGAGAAAGCGTCCTGGGCTAAAATTACAAGGGTAGTCTATGAGGATGGTGATAATGTCATCAAGAATCTCCATGTGGAATGGTCCATCATCGACAAGAAGTACTTGTCCAACTAGATGAACGTATGGTACAACTTCATCGCCGCACGCCTGAAGCTGGTCAGAATCAACAACGAAGTGCATCATTTGCGTCTCTTGGTGCTCTATAAAATCAGGAAAAATTTGAGCATCGATATTGGGAGTACCATTATGGTGGGAATTCGAGAAAGTCTTTATCACCACAACGACATTGTTCTCTTCCTTCATCACAGCATTGTGCTCTGAAGCTGGTTGCGAGCAGAGAGGTGCAGACATTCCCCATAATGTGATGAGTTTGATCAATGCTGATGTGTTCGAGAAAAGACAATGAACAACTGCAGTGACATTGTCCGGCCCAAAAACTAGTCAAATATTCATGGAAAAGTTTGAGTCGCGGATGGATTCCTTGTAGTCCAAGATTGATCACCTCATTCGCTTGACCGAGAAGGCTAGGAAGTACTTGTAGGTGATGGGAGGGAAGAAGGTGAAGGATTTGGGTGCACTACCTACTTTCAACACGTCATCAAGCCCGAATGAGGAGGAAGCCTCAGAAGAGGAGTGAACTGCTTAGGAACCGATGAACGCAGGTTGTCTTTGAATATTGCTTTTTATTCTGATGCGTATTTCAAATGTTAGCTTAATTAATTTTGAATGTTGGTTACGGTTACTAGTTTTAGATGTTTAATTAATTAGAATGTTGTCTTGTTTTCGATGCATGCGGTTTTTCAATGGTTGATTTTTTTTAAAAAAATCTTGTTAATTGCATCTATATGTTTTGGATGCTGCTGAATACTATGGCCATGCATTGTGATCTTACTAGCTAGGGATTTTTTTCTTCATATTGCTAGATGTGACTATATGTATGTAGTTGGGCTGTTTTAGTGTTTGTAGTGAACTATTAGAGCGGTTGCGCGCAACTGCAGTCAGAGCCCTATGATAGTGTTCCTTTTCATAAATCGAACTAATAGAGCAGCTGTGTGCAACTGCGGTCAGTGCCCAATTCCAGCGTAGTTCTTGCCAAATTGAACTATTAGAGTAGCTGTGCGCAGCGCCCAATTCCATTTTTCTTTCAGCTAAATGCAACTGTTAGAGTAGCTGCTTGCAGCTACGTGCAACACACAATTATATTTTCTTTTCCCTCATCGTTTGGAACTTATAGAACGGCTGCGCGCAGCGCCCACATCAGATTTGTCTACCCCAATTCCAACTAATATTGCAGCTGATGTCCATGTATATGATACTTGTTTACACAGGTTACAAAACCTTCCATCATTAGATTAAAAGCCTTTCTTGCTGTTTTTGAAAACACAACTGGGAAAAAGATCAATTATGCGAAGAGTAGTTTCTTTATTAGTAAATTTGCTAACAGATCACATATTCAGCTGGTCAAAAACCAGTTAGGGATGACACAAGCTAAATTTTCATTCTTATATTTAGGTTGTCCAATTTTTACTGAAAGAATCAAATCTTCATATTTCCAGCCACTCTTTGAATTGTATGATAAAATTCTTAAAAATTGGAAAAATGTGTGGTTTAGCATGGCAGGTAAACTTGTCCTTATTCAGACTGTTATGTTTTCTATCCCTCAGCACCTTTGGGCTGTACTTAATCCTCCTGAACATGTTTTAAAAATGCTAAAAAGAAAAATGAGACTTTTCTTTTGGGGAGAAACAGATTTAGGAAAGAAAAGGGTATGGAGGAGTTGGAATAACTTGTGTTTTCCAAAAAAAAAAGGCTTAGGGCTTAGAAATTTCTCAAACATTATAAAGGCATTCTCTTTGAAACATTGGTGGAAACTCCAACAAGGTACTACACCTTGGTCACAATTTCTTTGGTCTCTCCCTGAGAATTGTAGAAACTCTTCCAATTGGAAAATAATCCTCGAGGTTAACATGATAGCTGGATCTAATTCTAGGATAATTCATGGTTTAGGATTAGCTAATGCTTTCACATCCAACTGGACTGAATTTGGACCCTTATAAGATTTTTGTAGTGACCATAATTTGGACATAGACATCTCAGTTTCTATTGCGGAGTTCATTAATCAAAAGTATCTCTCTTCACTTCACTTTCTCTCAACTAACATTATGAGTTTCGTGCAGGTTGCTAAAATCTATCCTCATAGAGAAGATAGATTGATATGAACTGCAGCAGTTAATGGAAACTTCTCTTTTAAAACTGCATGTGAAACTTTAGCAACAAGGAGAAGACCGCTCAGAGCTCTAAATCAGGTTTGGCATCAAAAGCTTCCAAATTTTTTTCCCATATGCATGTGGAAATTAGCAAATGCCATATTACCTTTTGATGATATCATAATGTTTTCTAAAATTAGCATTGCTTCAAAGTGTCCATGCTGCAGAAATTCTGATACTATCTCCCACTTTTTTAATGATTGTCATTTAGCAGTTACCCTATGGAATCATTTCAGTGATATTTTAAATTTGTCAATACCCTACTTTGATACCATTTGGGATAGGTTAACTTTCTATTGTTCTACCTCTGGCCATAGTAAAATACACACTGAGCTTATTAAACTAATTCCTTCTCATATTTGCTGGCAGTTATGGAAAGCAAGGAACAACATCTTAAATCCGAATCCACTACCCTCAGTGTTGATTCAGACAATCAAACAAGACATTTTCCTAGCTTTCTACATCCATAAAACCTCCAGTAAAAATATGGATGATCTACACTGGTTTAACCTTGGCTTGATTCCCAGACCTAGGCCTCTACCAAAGCCTAACTCAGATTAGTTAGATGGGAAAAACCTGAAACTAATCTAAAAGTTAATGTGGATGCTTCTTGGTCTCACTCAACAGGGAAAGCTAGAATATGGGTGATAATTAGGAATGAAAATGGCTTATTCATGCAAGCCTATGTTAAGACACTTCTCACTCAATCCAGCCTACATTCAGAAATCCAAGCCATAAGATATGGTCTTGAGCTAGCAAGGAAATTTATTTGATATCATTCACCATAGAATCAAACTGTCAGAATGCCCTAGATTGTATCCAATGTCCACTTACATCTCCTTGGAGGCTATTTCATCTAGTATCTGACTTGCATTCTGAGAGTAGGCATATAAAATTTTCTCACACTTTAAGACAAGGAAATATGGTTGGGGACCATCTCTCTAAAGTTGCTTTAAATCAACAATCTTCTGGATCCATTCTAAGTTTTACTGACCTGGATCAAAAGACAAAAGGTTTGCTCTACTTGGATAAGTGTGGCACTCCTTCTATTCGCATTAACACTAGAATTGGATGCTACTGATTCAGAATACTTCTTTTTTGCAGTTGCAATTAATCAGGAAATCATTGGACATTGTTGCGCCCTTACAAAGGTTGAGGGTGCATCACAGTGAAACTATAGCTCACTTTTATAGAGCAACATCGAAACATTAGCTCGACTTCAATTCTGGGTTTTAAATAGATTTTTAAATGGTCCGGCCGTTTCAACGATATTAACACACGGGTGGAGATATCCTAACGGAAACACCATTTAAACATGTTTTCAAACCATCATCAAAGGCAATTTTTGCTGCTGGTTGATGATTTTTGATAGGAACATCAGGATTAGCTTGATCCCTCTATTTGTAATTACAACTTTCACATTTGTTTATTTAGGTTTGGGGAATCTTAAATGAAAACCCCCTACCAGCTTGCTGGTTTTTAACAAAAAAAAAGGGTTAAATGCTTTTTTAACCCTGCCTTTAGGATGACAATATAACCCTGCAAAACGAGAAAGTGCCAAATAACCCTAACTTTATGATGTATGTGCCAATCATACCCTGAAATCTATTGACTCCAATAGTCAACATCAGAATTGACTGGATTTTAAGGAAATAACAATTTTACCCTCAAATTTAAAAAAATGGAAAAGACTCTTATTTCTCTGTTTTTAATTCAGGGGTAAATTCATCATTTCCTTAAAATCCGGCCAATTCCAGTGCTGACTATTGAAGTCAATGACTCCCAGGGTTAAATTGACACATACATAAGTTAGGTTGTTTTGGCACTTTCTCGCTTTGCAGGATCACATTGGCACTTTCATCATAAAGTTAGGGTTATTTTACCACTTTACTCTTCATTAATTAAACAAGGACGTTTTGAGTCTAGAAGTGACTTCCTTAATCTTTTGAAAACTTCAACAAGTATATATAATAGGTAATTCTTATACCGTTTTACCATGTATGTGTATTGTTTATATTAAACGGGTACTTTAATACTATTATTTGCCCATTACAATATTTATACAACCACCACAATCAAATTATATTAATACACAATAAGGTATAAAAGAATGCATATTCACATAATACGAAATATATATGGGGATACAACACTCATGCCATACAGGAACATCATATAATTTCCTATGATAGGAGTACCATATTTTACCGCCACTTTTAATGTGGGAGTAGCTAGATCTGTTGACAAACCCAACAGAAAGATAGTCGAGCAAGTATTGCCATCTGCCCATTTATGGAATGTACAGTGACTGAATAAGTATCATGAATCAACTTCTTCACCAGGGACGATCGAAATCCGGCGTCTTTTAGCTACTCCACGTGCTCTTGATTTCTCCACGCGCCACCTCGCGCCACCGGAGTCTTCACGCGCCTTCCACAGGAGTTTCCCCTAGCTCCGGAACTCCACGCACCTGGACGTGTCTTCACGCGCCGCTGCTCCTGGCGCGCCGTTGAGACACGCGCCGCTGCTCCTACACTTTCCAGTTTTCTCCAGCCTC
>JAUOBV010281479.1:0-11242 GCA_032360425.1 Rubia occidens
TCTTAAATAAAATAAAATAGACATCTGTGAAAGTCAACGGTCAAAGATTTGCATCACTGTCTTTGTCTCCCACAGATAACCCGCATTAATACTTACCTCACATTCTGCATTAATAGTAATTTATAAAATTCACACACAGCACCAAGCACTATGCGTTCCACTTGGGTGCGGCCCCACCCGCTGCCTTGGTATTTTGATATTATTTCTACAAAATAATTGTAATCAACATTTTATATCCTAGAGCACTTTAGGAGAGAGTGAAATAGTTCCGATTTTAAGAGCTGGACTTCAAAGTGATTGCAATTTATAATATTTATTTCATTCCCCGTCCAAAAAAAACTTTTGTAATCTAAATTGATACGGATTATGCTTCTAGCAGCAACCTGTTCTACTTATGGGCACTGAATGATGGTGTGTGCAGAGGTTTTCGAGGAATACTAATAATGCCTGATTTTATTGTGAAGAGTCTCTGAAATAGTTAGTGAATTACAATTCTATTGTACTACAGTTGGTATATTTCATTTATGAGCAGAAAAGCCATTTTAAGTAAGTTGACATTAATCTATGGTGATAACACTTAATTGATTTCATCAACGAGTGCAATTGTCTCTTATAAGGTTTAAAATTTAGATTCCAATTACTATCGAGTGATTATAGGTTATAATAAGAATTATTTTCCTAAGACAAGTGGATAAATAAATACATTGGTGTTGAGGTACCGTAACCTACCATCTTCTAATATCTTGTGATATTGAAAACAAAATATAATATTAGTGAGCTATATAATCATTTAATATTTCTCTTGTGAACTCGATTAGTCGTATAACTGTATAAGTGTGTTGGAATGTGATTCTATTTCTATTTTTAATATTTCTATTTGAATAAACAAATGTGGGAACATTAATTTTGTCTGCCTTGTTAGCCGTCGGATCAGGTGCGCATGGACGGTTGGTGGTCACTGGGAGGTCAAACAAAGATTAAGCGCCAATAATAGGGCGCCCGAGTCGAGAAAAGAAAGTGTTAAAAAATGTGCGGGCTGAGACACGTGGCGTGACTGAATTTGTGGGGAAGAAAGCAAAAGCGGGGCTCCAATTAGATCTCTTGGGATGCTGCTGAGCTGGCGCGTTGACTTGGACCAATTATTGAGACATCCTCCAAGCTACACTGCTTGTTTTTGGGATCTACAAGTAATGGATAAGAATGTTATTATTTTATGTTTCTCTTTTCTCATTAAGAAAATATATCTTGACGTGATGCTGGAAATAAGAAGAACATGATATCAAATGAGTGGAGATTATTAATGTGATTTAGGCCATGTCCAGTTGGACTTAGTTCTGGACGGCAGCTCATAATCGCCATACATTGGCCAAAGTGATGCACATGGGCAAAAATAAAGGACCAGAGATAATATGTAATATTGTTCGATTTATGGTAACATGTATATTTTTAATATAGAATTTTGTATACGTTGCTATTATACATAATTACATACTCCCTCTCCGCCCCATGATTATTGGCATATTTACATTTTCACGGTTTTCAATGATCATATTTGCCCGTTAATATCTCTAGTTACAGATTAAAAAATTAACATTTAAAAAATAGATGTTAAGAGGAATATAACAACATCTCACGTGATATTTTTATTATAAATACATTAAGTTATATTTAGGGTCAAAGTTTATCAAAATTTGATTTGAAAAAAATGAATAGGTCAATAATTATGGGACGAGGGAGTACATGTTTATTGACTACGGTAAAAAAAATTGTGCTGTTTTATTTAAAGGAGTATAAAATATTGCATATTATTATTAGACAAAATCTTGGGAAAGACCGTCTTTCCATAAGCTTATGGAAAGACGGAGTTTAATTAGAATAATAAAAGGTAAAAGGTCTTAGTTGCAATATTAAAGTTTTATTATGAAACATGTAGTAGTTATAAAATTTATAACCCGGTTCATGCAACCCGACAATTTTATCTTGATTTCTTCTAATTTACACTTTAAACCTTAGTCCATCCATGACTTATGAAAATACCGTCTTTCAAGAGACGGACTCTTCTTCTTCTTCTTATTATTATTAAATTTGTGTTGGTAGAATAATTATCTGGCTTTCAAATGCTGATCATCATAATCGGGATTAATTAAAGTTGAAGTTACTAGTTTATTTCGATTGGTTTGGATCTCTTTCTTCTTTCTTCTTTCTTCTTGATTGCCTGGTAAATCGTGGAACGGTGCCGTACATGACTAGGACAAATTATGCAAGAAAATCTGCATCCATTTCACCTAACATTTTACTAATTTCCAGTTGTTAAGTTACACGCACTTCTAGGTGTGGTGTGTGACAAATAAGTCTTAAGATTTCCCTTGGAACAATTGGCAAAACTCCCGCCAATGAATCCTGGGTTTGTTTTCATTCAGTTAAAGTCAATGATTATCTATAAATTTTGATCGGTTTACCTGCCTAAATGTAAGAGTTCAATATCTTCTTGAATTTGTATTGCTGTTACGTGTATTTCTATTTCGGTCTTTTTTTTAACCTCCACGGACAGAAACCCTAAATCGTGATTCAATTGTTAATTAATTTGTACGGAACATGCAAGAAACGAAATGGATAATACATGCAGTGCACATTATGGAAGTTTTAAGGTTTTGTTTGGCAGATCTTATAAGATTATCTGCATGAGTAAAGTACTTTTTAGTATTTGGTATAATGTTAAAAACAATTTAGTTCGAAAGTGAAATTTATTTTTGGGGAAAAGTATAAATGGGTTTTCCCCTACTTTCAGTTTACTTATAAGTACAACGTTGTCAAACAAATCCTAAAATAACTTACTCCACTGTTTCTCATGTTTAGCTAATTATCCACCCACTTGTGAGGGATATTATAATGTACTCTAAGGATATATACCGCATTGTATCATCAGGAATACAAGTTTATGGATAATTATCGAGAAGTTAAATCCCACAAAGCTAGGTGTGTTTTGTAGGGTTCATAAGTGCTTTGGTTATAAACTAAACACATTGTTAGTGTTTGGTAAATTATTTTAAAAATACTTATTTAAGAAGTAGAAACTATGTTTGGTAGAAACTACTTTCAAAATAAGCCAAAATAAATCAGTTTTACTTATAAGTACAGCCATGTCAAACACACCCATAACATACACCATGATTTATCTTTAAAAATACCAAAATATTACTAGGGATACATTTCTCATCGTATCCTTGGAATATTGTATATTAAACTTGTGAATATTTGTTTTCGATAACTTTTAAATATTTTAATAACTATATCTTATAAAAGTTTCTACGTTCCCATATGATTTCTCAGTTAGAACATTGTTTCCATAAGTTGGTTACCATTTTAAATGGTTCTAATTAGTCCAATTTCCGTTTTCAACATATTATTTTTCCTAGGAAATGAAAATTAAACAAAGGCAATATCATAATAAATAGGAAAACGTATAAAATTAACCCTATTCAATTTCGAAAGTGCTAATATGGTCATGTAAAATCTGAAAGTTCTAAATTAACTTTAACATTTTGAGCAATTGTGCAGATATACCCAAATTGAACTATTTCAGAGTGGACTGAAGAAATTCAAGCGTTGATATAATTTGAAAAGATATAAATACTCCTATGCTTACAATTCAAAATTTCACTCCGCCCACCACAACCCCCGTCACCTAGCCCGCCTCCTTACCCCCCCTCCACCCAGCTCCGCACACCACCACACAACACCACCCCAGCCACCATCTCAACCTTCCTCCTCACCATGCCCGTCACCCAGCCCCGCCCGTCGTTGGCGCTGCCTGATGTTGTACTAGGGAGGGATAATCGACGTCACATTGCTCCGCACACCATCGCCCAACACCACCCCGCCACCATCTCAGCCTTCCTTTTCACCATGCCCACCACCCCCCACCCCCGCCGCCAGCGCTGCCTGATATTGTACCAGGGAGGGAGAATCGACGCCATATTGCTGGAGGGAATGAAATCGAAGCCCAAATTAAATTCGTCGGCGACAGACGATCTGGAGCCATGGAATTATAGGAACGACAACTGGACTGCCGAATCCGCAGAGAGCATGACGGTAACGAGAGTTACGACTGAGCTGAGTGTGATGAGATCAGCTTCGATCTGGCCTCATAAGAACAAAAAAAGAAGAAGAAGACAAGAGGAAGAAGAAGAAGATGGAAGGGGTAAATTAGAATTTTTACATTTAATGTATTTTTATTTATTTAATAAGGAGGGTAAAATTGTCTTTTTACCGATTTTCTACCAAATTGACTGTTGAAAATTTAGTCAAGCAAGTCCATGGTTGGATCGGCTCTTTCAGATTTTACAGGGTTATATTGACACTTTCGACCAAAACATAGGGTTAAAATGCACTTTTCTCTAAAAATACATTGAGTTAAACTTCACATTGATTTTGGACCAAGTTATATGGCAATATATCAGGTCATAGATCACTGTTATATAGTACTAATGAGTTTTATGATAGAATCTCGTGACTCTAATATGGTATTAGAGGTTAAGCTTAGTCCAATAAACGTATATTTTCACTGTTGGACCCGTGATCCACTTCTGTTCATATTTACCTAATGAATAATACCACTGCACGTAATTTGTACTATGTATATGTGATTTATGACTTTATACAACCAATCTCGAACTCTAGCAATGTCATTATCGATTGGCTAGAGAGAATCATGAGAAAAGAAAACTACAATTTTTTAATGGAAGATTACATACAATCAACCAAATTAGATACAAACATTCTGCCATAAGACTAAATTAGGAAATGCTACCATTTGAATCTATTGAAACCTAATGAAGGCTGAAACCACAGTGGGAACCACTGAAACGGTCACGGGCTGGAAGATTACATACAACCAACCAAATTACAACAAACATCCTATCGTAAGACTAAATTAAGAGACACTACCATTTGAATCTATTGAAACCCATTAAAGTTTTAAATCCACAGTGGGAACCACAGCCACGGTCTCATAACACCAGGTAATCTCCATCAAGATACTGCTCTAAAGTACATCGTACCTTCATCGATCACGATATTGTTCTAATCATCGTACCTTTTTGGTTCACTTGCAGATTGGGAAATCTCCACAAGAACCAAAGACACGGTTCCACCACCGACCAATTTATATCAAGAAATTTATCTAAAATTCACAAATGCTAATAGGAGTGTAATGTGAACCATGTACCTCCCTATTATAGAGAGGATGAATTAACGTTGAACCAATACCCAATTTAAATACGTTGAAGTAGAATTCACATGTAAAGAAACTAACCAGATAAATCTTTCAAAATTATCATAAAAAAACACAGTTTCCAGCATTAAAAAACAGTTCTAGTTTTCAGAATATATAAGATGTGTACGTATTAATAATTATACTTAGGAATTTTTAGTAGTAAAGTGAGTTTAACAACTTATTGATGAATTAGTCAACTCGATAGAAAGCTAGGCATGTTAAAAAAGTCTGTTGCCTCAAAGTAAGTAAATTAAACTAATTCATTGACACATAACTAAAGTCATTATCACTCCTGATCATATGTTTAGCAAAGTCAAAATCTGGGTTTCTTCCTTTGGTTCATCATCGGCTTTTCTTCCATTATAAGGAGCTAATCCGACTTGTTAATTTTCTAGAAATAACGGTACTCACAAATTAGCACACCCATTCAAATCTCTCTATTAATAACGGTATATTTGGATTACAGTTCTGAAAGGTGGCATAAAATTTAAATATTGTATTTTAAAAGCTAAAAAAAGTAATAATATGTATTCGAATGTGAAACATAAAAAATAAATATAAAAATAAAATTTTAAAATTTAGTATGTAATTTAACAAATGCAATATATAACGAAAAAAATAAGTTGCATATCCATAAATTTATGGACACGCCACCTGTCAAGAGACCTACTCTTTTTATATTTTCGCATGCACATTATTACTTGTTTTAAATTTTAAAATAAAATATTTGAATTTTATTTTAAAAAATTACAACATTAATGTAAAAAGTACAGTGAATTGTTCATAAATTTTTTAAAATAACGTTTTTCCTAAAACTTTCTCATAGAAAAGGCATTCACCCAAGAAATAAACGAAACAAAATTTAAACATAAGGTTTTTGTTTATTCTTAAGGAAAGTAATTTATCCCTTCTCTACACCTAAAAACATATTATAAATTTATAATATGCTTAAATTTGGACTGTTTATGAGAAAATTGTTTTGGTGCCTTCACTAGTAGAGAAGGTTTGATAAAAGGCGATATTGGATGGTAGTTCATCAGGAACCGCGTTTAATGAGGAGGCGAAAGAAGTTTCGAATTCAGAACTCCCTCCCATTATATGAGATATGTAGGTTTTTCACCACATCTTCTACACTCATATTTTTTCTACTCCCTCAGTCCCATTTCAAACTGCACACTTTGATTTTCAACATTTGATTTGAAAAATATTTGATCATTCATATCTTTCATTAAGTATAATTAAAACTTGTGAAAATTTGATAATTTCAAGATATATATATTATAACGAATCTAACAAGGTATCGCACAATAGTATTTATATTTATACACCAATTCAATTTTATGGTCAAAGTTGAGAATTTTTTACTAAATGAATAGTTAAATTGCAGGTTAAAATGGGACAGAGAGAGTAACTTTTTCACTCCACTCACATGCCTCTCTTCCCAACATCTCTCTCCCCACCCTAAACCCTACCATCCGCCCTACGCCCACCCTCTAATCCGCTACCCTCTCCCTATGGTGCCACCCTCCACCTCAAGCCTCCAACATCCGCCCTCGCTGGACTTGAGATTGACGCCGCCCACCCTGGAGATCGACACTGTAGTGCTCCGCCCCCGCTTGAGATCAACTTCGTTGGCCGCAGGAGATCGATTCTGCTACCCTCCACCTCACGCTGTCGCCCTCTGCTTGCTCTGCTTCTCGACGCCGTAGGCCGGTGGAGATCAACGCTGCTAGACTGGAAAGGGTGGAGACACAGCTAGAGATCGACGCTGGAGAGGGTGGAGATCTACGCTAGAGAGGGGTGGTGAAGCCGCTTGCTTTGGAGATTGACGCCGTTACTTGGGCTTTGCTTCAGATTTGACTTTGCTTCCGACATTTTTTTAGAGGGTGAGAAATAGGTTCAAATATCAGAACCAATTTCGGACCCTAAACGAAGACAGTTTTGGAACTGACTTTGATCGGAATAGATCAAAGTGGCGGAGCCATTAAAGATGGTTCTAAAGTGTCTTTTCTAGTACGATAGAACCGCCTCTAATTACCCCTTTCTCCACTAGGGCTTTCAATATGAACATGCTAACTCACCCATCAAAACTCGTTAATCTAACAACCCAATTCGATTATCACCCCTATCTATATAATCTAATACGAGTCCTTTCCAACTTACATTTGCTTTGAAATTTAGCCAATGTTTTTCCGAATTGATTTTTAATTCAACTGAACTAACATTAAATATATTTTAGAAAAGGGAATAATTGATCAAAACTAAACAAAATATAATTAGTTCAAAATGGTAGCGAACTATACTAAATTAAAGTGCGGAAATATTATGGAGAACAATTTTTATTAAAAAAGACAGTGAGAAAAGTGTTTTTATAACCTTACATACTTCACATAAGTGCCAATATAACTTTTTAATAATTGAAAGTGCAAATATAATTCTAGATAGTTGATATAAATGTAATTTTATCCATTCTGGCAGTTTAAGATTAGATTTAATTGAAAAGACAATTTTACCCCTATGAATTATTTTTAAAATAATGAAAAAGGAAGGAAATTACATCATTACCCTCCAAAACCCTCATCTTCTTCTTTCTTCTCCGACGATCTTTTTCTCTTTCTTCGTTCTTTCATGTTTTCCTTCTCCGTTAGGGTTCACAATTGCCACATCCAATTCCTGCACCCCGTCGCCTCCTTTTACTAATACACTCTCTCTCACATACACTCGCACAACTTCTCCTTATTCTTTTCATCGCGGCGGTGCTACGGTGGGGATAATCTAATCGGTGGAAATTTTGGAAGTATAGTTCATAGCTTACTGAATTTGGGGCTTACTAATTTGTTATATTTGATGGAGTTCAAGAATTGGATGTGGCAATTATTAAGGCTACCAATTACGTGGGGCATCGGTAGGGTTCTCAGTGGCGGGGTTTGGGCATCGGGAGGTTGGGTGTCGGGGTGGGGTGCTGGTAGGGTGATAGTGGCTCTAGTGTTCGTGTCGCCGTTTCTCTTTCTCCTTCTCGGAGGCGGGGGTTGAGCGCCAGGGGTTGGGGCTAGAAGGGGGTGGTGGTGGCGAGGGTGGTCGGGGGGTGGGATGGCCGAAGAAATGGCTGGAGGGGATGGAAGCGGCGACGGGTGGAATGGTGTGGTGGTAGTGGGGATGATCGAAGGGGGCGGGGTTAGAATGTGAGGCGGCAGCGGGGGGATGGCCAAAGCAGCTTTCCGGTGGAGAAAAAGTAGAATGTAGGGCAGCGACAACCTGCTGGTGGTGGCGGTGGCCTAAGGAAAATTTTTGTCCACACACTTTTAGGTTTTAGGCCAAAGGTCATTTTAGTCATTTTGAATGTGGTCAATACCGGTCAATGCCGGAAATGGTGTGTTAGGGTTATATTGGAACTTATGTTAACTAGTTAGGGTTATTTTTGCACTAAAAATTATCTGAGGGTTACATTGCATTTACTTAAATAGGTAGGTTATATTGGTATATATCCAAAAAAGAATAAAGCTTTTTTATTGAGAGATTACATACAAACAACCAATTCACATACTCCGGACCTAACTAGGAGACACAATCATTGAATCTATTGAAACTCAGTGGAGCCCGAAACTCCATCCATTTGAATAGCCAGAGACGCCCTCCTGAGAACACTCATTCGTCGCACTACCAACGAACCATCGCCACCGAAGACGGAACCACCACGATCTCACCTTCATCGACCACTTGCAGGTTGGGAAATCACAACGTGGACCACCGACACAGTCCCATAACACTGGCACCACCAACCACCGTCACCGAATCCGGAACCACCACGGTCTCACATTCATCGACCACTTGCGGGTTTGGAAACCACAGAGGGGACCATCGATACGGTCCCTTAACACTGGGTAATCGCTATTAAAAAATTGCTTCACAATTCTTGACAGGGGTGTGGTTTGAACCCTGAATCTCTCTGTTATAGAGAGTGTGGATCACCACTAAACCAGACTCAATTCACATAACAAATCCTTCTTATAAGTATGAATGTTGTTAAGATAAACAACCACACTCCAATAGCGTCTAAAACATGTATTAGCGGCTAAATCATGGGAAGTATGCCAGCTGTTTGATTAAGTTGATTACACGACACATCACCGCCAGTTGTCATTTTGCAATGGGACACACTGTGCACTAAACCGTAATTTTCAATTATTATTAGTCAACACACAATTAATCACCCGTATTAATTAATAATTAAATAAAGCACATTATAATGTAGATTAAAGAAAGGGATTAGAGAGCTAGATTTGTGTTACCGGGAAATGAAACGGGGAAACCGAGTGCTGGTATACTGAGGAACACCCGCACTACAAGCACGCATGTAATCAGACCGTAGCACAGGAGGTTACCATTAATTATATTAGTTTCTTTCTTATAATCATATATTAGACATTCGTAAACACTTTTTTCATGACAATTATGATAGTTACCATGTCCCATATAATTTTACTTCCAAAGTTTTTTGTTTGTTTTATACACGACAATACACCAAAGTTTTTTTGTTAGTTTTATAGTAATTAAACTTACAATCCTCCTCAATTTTGATATCTAGATAAATAATATTGTATTCCGAGGATGGGTACAACAATTGTAGTCCAGTAGTATAAAATGTGTTTGATTTATTGATTGGTTAAATCCTATAAAAAGTGGAATATATATTATCTTTACGCAAATCATACGGTACCTTGGGAATACAATCAGAATAGTATTCCTAGGTAAACTATATTAGGGTAACATACCAATATAACCTTATTTACTTGCGAAAGTATCAATATAAACCTCAAATTATTGAAAATTCAAAAAAAAAAAATCATACCTAGTTGATGAAAGTGATGTAACCCTCTGGTGACACTTACGGAGTTGATCTTGATGCATACGGCGCTAACCATACATAAAAATAGCCAAAATAACCTTTGGCCTAAATACTAAAGGTGTCAGACAATTTTTCCCTTAGTACAGAGGACATCACCGAGCCACTGTCAGACCTCTATCGGGCTACCTCCACCAAATCTCAAACCCACCACCAGCCCCAACTCTCAACAGCCTAACCGCACTGTCGGGCAACCACCCGGCCTTCGTCGCGCCACCACTGACCGTCTCCGCGCAATCTCCACCAAATACCAAACCCACCACCACCCCCCTTCACAGCCCAACTGACAAGCAACCCCACCCACCCCAAACCCCAGCTCCGCCACTATCAGCCTCGCCCACCACCACATCACCCCCATCCTAGTCCCAAGCTCTAAAATCCTATGGCATCATCCACCCTCAAGCGAATCACAAACCCTAGGGTCCCATCCTCGCCACCGCCAGCCGATTTTAAATCAGAAACCCTAGGTCCCTATCTGCCGCTTGCAACCTCAAGGAAATACTCGCTACCGCTCGTGAAGGAAGGTCATCCCTCATGGAGGCTGGTTATCTACCGTTCACCATCATCTTTATGACCCCTCGGAGATGGTGATAGAGCATTATCTTCCAATCACCACCTCGAGTAAATGCTCGCCACCGCTCATGGAGGCTAATCACCGCTCATGGAAGCTGTTCCTCTGCCGTTCCTGTCACCTTTTTTACCTGTTAGAGATGACGATAGGGTGCTGAATGTGAGGAATGAGCTGATAAGGCGTTGTTGCTTGAAGAAAAAAAGAAGACAAAAGGAAGAAGAAATTAGGGTTTAAGGGGTATAATAGTAATTTCATTCTTTCTAAAAATTGTATTTTTAGAGGAATAAAATAGTCTTTTCATTGAATTCCAGCATAAATTACCGGAATGGGTATGCTTGCACTTTCACTTACTTACTTTCTAGGGTTATATTGACACTTTCAATTATCAAGATGTTATATTGGCATTTATGTGAATTATATATGGTTATATAAGCACTTTTCTCATATATTTATTTATTTTTCTAAACTAATTTTCCTTAGAATGAGAACTTTT
>JAUOBV010281588.1:0-11242 GCA_032360425.1 Rubia occidens
TAATATTGAGGTACATAGTTTAAGAAAAATCTTAACTAATAAAACAATCACATTGATCGTTTAACTATAAATTTATAGTTTGAACTATCAAAATTTATATCATAATTAAGTCTTAAGCTCAATCTGTTCAAGCAAATGTCATGTAATCCGAAAACAATGTTCAAGTATACTGTGAAATTCAATAATATGACAGTCAGACCGTCTAAATACCTTATTTGAGAAGAAATCCAAAGTCATCACCATTTGTTCAGAAGAAATCATCACTATTTTAGGCTATTTGAATAATAATTCTTGAATGCTGCTGATATTTAAAAAAAATAGGGAACGGTGCATAAATAACCCTTCTAAATTACGAGATTACATATATAACCTTATAAATTTTGAAAGTGTGAAACTAACCCTGTGGTATGAGCAATGGAGAAAGTATACCCAAATTGTACAATTCCGACGTTGACCAAAGGAATTCAGGAGTTGACCTAATCTAAAAAGATACAAATACCCTAAGGTGAAAACTCAATTTTTAATGACCATTATACCACAAGGCTCCGTCACCGGTCAATGGTGGTCAACCCTAGCACAATACGAATTCAGATAACTAGAAAATGCATGGAGAAACATTATTGAAGAGGGTAACAAGTTTAAGGAGCAGTTGTGAATGATTCATTTTTTATTGACGAGATTGAAAAGTTTAATGAGGGGTTGGGAATAATTCACTAAAATCATAAACGAAAATATGACGATCAAAAGTGAGTGTGTGCGTGTGTGCGCGCGCTTCTGTGTGCGTGTGGAAGTGCACGTGTGTGCGTGTGCATGATTGCACACGATAAACTGTTTACAACTCATGTTGGATTTAGAATGTCCAGAGAAAATTTTAAAAAAATGTTCAGAATCATAAAGTTTTTAATTTCCCATAAAATAGGTGATTCTGCAATAAGTGTCAAATTATTCTATTCAATGGTTTGCCTGTTAATCATGCTAGACTCGGTTGAGTCGATTCCACCAGCTACAATGTTATGGGTCACCTTAAATCGATAGTTGAACAGTCGGTAAGCTAATTTGGAAGTTAAATTTTCAACTTTTGACTTATGACCATCAAAATTAGCAATCGTAGTTTAACAAAATCTCTCCTACTATGTGGATTTGATGCAACTTGACTCGATATAGTCGAGTCAAAGTATAGTATGAAACCTAATAATTTGATAGTTATAATATTGAGATACCTAGTTTAAGAAAAATCTTAACTAATAAAATAGTCATGTTGATCGGAAGTTATAATTTGAACTATCAAAATTAATATAATAATCAAGTCTAACTCTACCAGCTCAAGCAAACGTTATGTAATCTGAAAATAAAGTTCAAGTATACTGTGAAATTCAATAATATGACAGCCACGTCTAAATACCTTATTTGAGAAGAAATTCACAATCATCATCATTTGCTCAAAAGAAATCATCACGATTTTAGACTATTTGAATATTTATTCTCAAACGTTGCTGATACATAAAAAAATTGGGAATAGTGTATAAATAACCCTATTAAATTTTGAAATTACATATATAACCCTATAAAATTTGATGGTGTGGAACTAACCTTGTGGTTTGAGCAATGGTGAAGATATTCCCAGATTGTACTATTCCAGCATTGAGTAAATTAATTCAGGAATTGACCTAATCTAAAATGATGAAAATAACCCTAGGTTTAAAGAGGGAGTATTGAATGATTAACTTTTTATTGAAGAGATTAAAAAGTTTAATTAGTGGTTGGGCATAATTCACTTTATATCATAAACGGAAATATGAGAATTTAAAGTTTTATATTGTGTGAGTGTGTAAGAGTGTGTGTACACATTTGTGTGTGTGTGTATGCGCTCTTGCGTGCAATAAACAGTTTACAACTATTGTTGGTTTTATAATGTCCACAGTAAATAAAAAATATGTTCAAAATGATGAAGTTTTAATTTACCATAAAATAGATGATTCTACAATAATTGTCAAATTATTCTATTCAGTGGTTTGACTTCCAAACATGCTAGACTCGGTTGAGTTGGGTCCACCATCCACAATGTTATGGGTCACCTTAAATCAGGAGTTGAATCATCGGTAAGCTAATTTGGAAATTAAATTGCCAGCTTTGACTGATGACCATCAAAATTAACAATCGTAGTTTAACAAAATCTCCCCCTACTATGTGGATTTGATGCCACGTGACTCGACATAGTCGAGTCAAAGTTAGTCTGAAATCTAATAATTTGATAGTTATAATATTGAGGTACATAGTTTAAGAAAAAAATTAACTAATAAACAATCACATTGATCGTTTCACTATAAATTTATAATTTGAACTATCGAAATTTATATCATGATCAAGTCTAAAGCTCAGTCTGCTCAAGCAAACGTCATGTAATCCGAAAACAAAGTTCAAGTATACTGTGAAATTCAATAATATGACAGCCAGACCGTGTAAATACTTTATTTGAGAAGAAATTCAAAGTCATCACCATTTGTTCAGAAGAAATCATCACTATTTTAGACTATTTTGAATATTAATTCTTGAATGCTACTGATATTTTTAAAAAAAATAGGGAACGGTACAAATATAACCCTATTAAATTACGGGATTACATATATAACCTTATAAAATTTGAAAGTGTGAAACTAACCCTGTGGTATGAGCAATGGAGAAAATATACCCAAATTGTACAATTCGGGGGTTGACCAAAGGAATTCAAAAATTGACCTAATCTAAAAAGATACAAATACCTTTAGGTGAAAACTCAAATTTTAATGACCATTATACCACAAGGCTCCATCACCGGTCAATGGTGGTCAACCCAAGCCCAATACGAATTCAGATTACTATAAAATGCATGGAGAAACTTTATTGAAGAGGGTAACAAGTTTAAGGAGCAGTTGTGAATGATTCACTTTTTATTGACGATATTTAAACTCATGTTGGATTTAGAATGTCCATAGAAAATATTAAAAAAAATGTTCGGAATCATAAAGTTTTTAATTTACCATAAAATAGGTGATTATGCAATAATTGTCAAATTATCCTATTCAATGGTTTGACTATCAAACATGCTAGACTTGGTTGAGTCGAGTCCACCAGCCACAATGTTATGGGTCACCTTAAATCGGGAGTTGAACCGTCGGTAAGCTAACTTGGAAGTTAAATTGCCAGCTTCTGACTTATGACCATCAAAATAACTATCGTAGTTTAACAAAATCTCCCCTACTATGTGGATTTGATGCCACGTGACTCGACATAGTCGAGTCAAAGTATAGTCTGAAATCTAATAATTTGATAGTTATAATAATGAGGTACATAGTTTAAGAAAAATCTTACCTAATAAACAATCACATTGATCGTTTAACTATAAATTCATAATTTCAACTATCAAAATTTATATCATAATCAAGTCTAAAGCTCAGCCTGCTCAAGCAAACGTCATGTAATCCGAAAACAAAGTTCAAGTATGCTGTGAAATTCAATAATATGACAACCAACCCGTCTAAATACCTTATTTGAGAAGAAATTCAAAGTTGTCACCATTTGTTCAAAAGAAATCATCACTATTTTAGACTATTTCGAATATTAATTCTTGAATGCTGCTAATATATTTTAAAAAATAGGGAACAGTGCATAAATAACCCTATTAAATTACGAGATTACATATATAACCTTATAAAATTTGAAAGTGTGAAACTATATACCCAAATTTTACAATTCCGGTGTTGACCAAAGGAATTCCGGAGTTGACCTAATCTTAAAAGATACAAATACCCTTAGGTGAAAACTCAAATTTTAATGACCATTATACTACAAGGCTCCGTAACCGGTCAATGGTGGTCAGCCCTAGCCCAATACGAATTCAGATAACTATAAAATGCATGGAGAAACTTTATTGAAGAGGGTAACAAGTTTAAGGAGCAGTTGTGAATGATTCATTTTTTATTGACGAGATTAAAAAGTTTAACGAGGGGTTGGGAATAATTCACTAAATATCATAAACGAAAATATGACGATTAAAAGTGTGTGTGCGCGCGCACGCGCTTCTGTGTGCGTGTGGAAGTGCACGTGTGTGCATGTGCATGATTGCGCACGATAAACAGTTTACAACTCATGTTGGATTTAGAATGTCCATAGAAAATATAAAAAAATGTTCAGAATCATAAAGTTTTTAATTTCCCATAAAATAGGTGATTTTGCAATAAGTGTCAAATTATTCTATTCAATGGTTGACTGTCAAACATGCTTGACTCGGTTGAGTCGAGTCCACCAGCTACAATGTTATGGGTCACCTTAAATCGGGAGTTGAACAGTCGGTAAGCTAATTTGGGAGTTAAATTTTCAACTTTTGACTTACGACCATCAAAATTAACAATCGTAGTTTAACAAAATCTCTCCCAGTAAGTGAATTTGATGCAAATTGACTCGACATAGTCGAGTTAAAGTATAGTATGAAATCTAATAATTTGATATGTATAATATTGAGATACCTAGTTTAAGAAAAATCTTAACTAATAAAACAGTTACATTGATCGTTTAACTATAAAGTTATAATTTGAACTATCAAAATTAATATCATAATCAAGTCTAAATCTCTACCAGCTCAAGCAAACGTTATGTAATCTGAAAACAAAGTTCAAGTGTACTCTGAAATTCAATAATATGGTAGCCATGCCGTCTAAATACCTTATTTGAGAAGAAATTCAAAATCATCACCATTTGCTCAAAAGAAATCATCACGATTTTAGACTATTTTTAATATTTATTCTTAAACGATGCTGATACATTAAAAAATAGGGAATAGTGCATAAATAACCCTGTTAAATTTTTAAATTACATATATAACCCTATAAAATTTGAAGGTGTGAAACTAACCCTGTGGTTTTGAGCAATGGTGAAGATATACCCAGATTGTACTATTCCAGCATTGAGTAAATGAATTCAGGATTTGACCTAATCTAAAATGATAAAATTAACCCTAGGTTTAAGGAGGGGTATTGAATGATTAATTTTTTATTGAAGAGATTAAAAAATTTAAAGAGTGGTTGAGAATAATTCACTTTATATAATATATGGAAATATGAGAATTTAAAGTGTGTGAGAGTGCAAGAGTTTGTGAGAGTGCAAGAGAGTGTGTACGCATTTGTGTGCGCGTGTGTGCTTTTATATGTGTGTGAGTGTGCTTGCGTGCAATAAATAGTTTAACCCTCATGTTCGTTTTATAATGTCCACAGTAAATAAAAAATATGTTCAAAATCATGAAATTTTAATTTACCAAAAAATTGATGATTCTGCAATAATTTTGACTGATGACCATCAAAATTAACAATCGTAGTTTAACAAAATCTCCCCTACTATGTGGATTTAATGCCACGTGACTCAACAAAGTCGAGTCAAAGTATAGTCTGAAATCTAATAATTTGATTGTTATAATATTGAGGTACATAGTTTAAGAAAAATCTTAACTAATAAAACAATCACATTGATCGTTTAACTATAAATTTATAATTTGAACTATCGAAATTTATATCATAATCAAGTCTAAAGCTCAGCCTGCTCAAGAAAACGTCATGTAATCCAAAAATAAAGTTCAAGTATACTGTGAAATTCAATAATTTGACAGCCAAACTGTCTAAATACATTATTGAAATTCAAAATCATCACTATTGTTAATATTTATTCTTGAATGTTGCTGATATATAAAAAAAATAGGGAACAATGCATAAATAACCCTATTAAGTTTTGAAATTACGTATATAACTCTATAAAATTTGAAAGTGAGAAACTAACCCTGTGGTGTGAGCAATGGTGAAGATATGCCCAAATTGTACTGTTTAAAGGAATTCAGGAGCTGACCTAATCTAAAAATATATAAATACCCTTTGGTTTAAAATTAAAATTTTAATGACCATTATACCACAAGGCTTCGTTGCCTGTCAATGGTGGTCAACCCTAGCCCAATACGAAGTAAGATAACTATAAAATGCATGGAGAAACTTTATTGAAGAGAGTAACAAGTTTAAGGAGAGTTTGTAAATCATTCACTTTTTATTGAAGAGTTTAAAAAATTTAATGAGTGGCTGGAAATAATTCACTATATAACATAAACGGAAATATGACAATTTAAAGTGTAAGAGAGAGTGTGTGTGTGTGTGTGTGTGTGCGCGCGCGCGAGTGGAAGTACGTGTGTGTGTGTGTGTGTTTGCTCGTGAGCGTGCGTGCGTGCGTGCGTGCGATAGACAGTTTACAACGCATGTTGGTTTTATAATATCCATGGAAAATAAAATAAAAATATTCAGAATGATAAAAAATTTAATTCCCCATAAAATAGGTGATTCTGCAATAAGTGTCAAATTATTCTATTCAGTGGTTTGACCGTCAAACATGTTAGACTCAGTTGAGTCGAATCCGCCAGGAACAATGTTATGGGTCACCTTAAATCATGAGTTGAACCGTCGGTAAGTTAATTTGGAAGTTAAATTGTCAATTTTTTATTTATGACCATCAAAATTAACAAACGTAGTTTAACAAAATCTCCCCTACTGTGTGGAATTCATGCCACGTGACTCGACATAGTCGAGACAAAGTATAATATGAAATTTAATAATTTGATAGTTATAATATTGAGATAACTAGTTTAGAAAAATCTTAACTAATAAAACAATCACATTGATCGTTTAACTATAAAGTTATAATTTGAGCTATAGAAATTAATATCATAATCAAGTCTAAAGCTTTGCCATCTCAAGCAAACATCATGTAATCTAAAAACAAAGCTCAAGTATACTGTGAAATTCAATAAAATGATAGGCAGACCTTCTAAATAACTTATTTGAGAAGAAATACAAAATCATCACCATTTGTTCAAAATAATCATCACGATTTTAGACTATTTTGAATATTTATTCTTGAATACTGATGATATATAAAAAAAAAGTAGGGAACGGTGCACAAATAACCCTATTAAATTTTAAAATTACACATATAACCCTATAACATTTGAAAAGGCGAATCTAACCCTGTGGTTTTAAGCAATGGTGAAGATATACCCAGATCATACTATTCCAGCATTGACTAAATGAAATCAGGAATTGACCTAATCTAAAATGATTAACTTTTTATTGAAGAGATTAAAAAGTTTATTAAGTGGTTTGGAATAATTCAATTTATATCATAAACGGAAAATATGAGAATTTAAAGTGTGTGACGGCGCATGAGTGTGTGCGCATGAGTGTGTGAGTGTGTGTGTACCCATTTGTGTGTGCATGTGTGCGCGTATGTGCATGTGTGTGCGCTTGTGTGCAATAGAAAGTTTACAACTCATGTTGGTTTTATAATGTCCACAGTAAATAACAAATATGTTCAAAGTTATGAAGTTTTAATTTCCCATAAAATAGATGATTCTGCAATAATTGTCAAATTATTCTATTCAAAGGATAGACTGTCAAATATGCTAGACTTGAGTCGAGTCCACCATGCGCCATGTTATGGGTCACCTTAAATCAGGAGTTGAACCGTTGATAAGCTAATTTGGCAGTTAAATTGTCAACTTTTGACTTTTGATCATTAAAGTTAACAAGCATTGTTTTACAAAATCCGTCCTTACTATATGGATTTAATGCAACGAGACTCGGCTCAGTCAAGTCAAAGTATATTATCAAATCTAATAATTTGATAGTTTTAATATTGAGATACCTAGTTTAAGAAAAATCTTAACTACTAAAATAGTCACATCGATCGTTTAACTATAAAATTATTATTTGAACTATCGAAATTAGTATCCTAATATAGTCTAAAGCTCTGCCTGCTCAAGCAAACGTCATGTAATCTGAAAACAAAGTTCAAATATATTGTGAAATTCAATAATATGACAGTCAGACCATCTAAATACCTTCTTTGAGAAGAAATTCAAAGTCATCACCATTTGTTCAAAAGAAATCATCACGATTTTAGACTATTTTGAATATTTATACTTGAATGCTACTGATATATTAAAAAAATAGGGCATAGTGCATAAATAACCCTATTAAATTTCAAAATTACATATATAATCCTATAAAATTTGAAAGTGCGAAACTAACCTTGTGGTATGAGCAATGGAGAAAATATACCCAAATTGTACTATTCCAACGTTGACCAAAGGAATTCAAGAGTTGACCTAATCTAAAAATATATAAATGCCATTTGGTTTAAAACAAAAATGTTAATGACCATTATACCACAAGGCTTCGTAGCCGGTCAATTGTGGTCAACCCTAGCCCAATACGAATTCAGATAACTATAAAATGTGTGGAGAAACTTTATTGAAGAGAGTAACAAGTTTAAGGAGGAGTTGTGAATGGTTCAAATTTTATTGAAGAGATTAAAAGGTTTAATGAGTGATTGGGAATAATTTACTATATATCATAAATGGAAATATGACGATTTAAAGTTTGTGTGTGTGTGTGCGTGTACATATTTGTGCGTGCGTGCGATATGCATTTTACAACTCATGTTGGTTTTATAATGTCTATAGAAAATAAAAAAAATGTTTAGAATGATAAAGTTTTTAATTTCCCATAAAATAAGTGATTCTGCAATAAGTGTGAACTTATTCTATTCAATGGTTTGATCGTCAAACATGCAAGACTCGGTTGAGTCGAGTTTACCAGACACAATGTTATGGGTAAACTTAAATCATGAGTTGAACAGCCAGTAGGCTAATTTGGCAGTTAAATTTTCAACGTTTGATTTATGACCATCAAAATTAACAGTCGTAGTTTAATAAAATCTCCCCTACTATGTAGATTTGATTCCACGTGACTCGACATAGTCGAGTCAAAGAATAGTATGAAATCTAATAATTTGATAGTTATAATATTGAGATACCTAGTTTAACAAAAATCTTAACTAATAAAACAGTCACATTGATCGTTTAACTATAAAGTTTTAATTTGAACTATCGAAATTAATATCATAATGAAGTCTAAAGCTCTGCCAGCTCAAGTCAAAGTCATGAAATCTGAAAACAAAGTTCAAGTATACTGTGAAATTCAATAATATGACAGTCAGATCGTCTAAATACTTTATTTGAGAAGAAATTATAAATCATCACCATTCGTTCAAAAGAAATCATCACGATTATAGAATATTTTGAATATTTATTCTTGAATGCTGCTGATATATAAAAAAATAGGAAAAAGTGCATAAATAGTCCTGTTAAAATTTTAAATTACATATATAACCCTATAAAATTTGAAGGTGTGAAACTGACCCTGTGGTATGGACAATGGTGAAGATATACCCAAATTGTACTATTCCGGCATTGATCTATGGAATTCAGGAGTTTATCTAATCTAAAAAGATACAAATACCCTTTGGTTTAAAATTAAAAATTTAATGACCATTATACTAAAAGGCTCCGTTGCCAGTTAAAGATAGTCACCCCTGGCCCAATACGATTTAAGATAACTATAAAATGCGCGGAGAAACTTTATTGAAGAGAATAAAAAATTTAAGGAGGGGTTGTGAATGATTAACTTTTTATTGAAGAGTTTAAAAGGTTTAATGAGTGGTTGGAAATAATTAACTATATATCATAAATGGAAATATGACGATTGAAAGTGTGTTTGTGCGCGTGTGTGCATGTGCATGTGCGTGCCTGCGATAGACAGTTTACAACTCATGTTGGTTTTATAATGTCCATAGAAAAAATTTTAAAAATCAGAATGATAAAGTTTTTAATTTCCCATAAAATAGGCGATTCTGCAATAAGTGTCAAATTATTCTATCCAATGGTTTGACTGTCAAACATGCTAGACTCGGTTGAGTTGAGTCCACCAGGCACAATGGTACGGGTCAACTTAAATCAGGAGTTGAACCATCGGTAAGCTAATTTGGCAGTTAAATTGTCAACTTTTGACTTAGGGCCATCAAAATTAACAATTGTAGTTTAACAAAATCTCCCTTACTATGTGGATTTGATTCCACGTGACTCGACATAGTTGAGTCAAAGTATAGTATGAAATCTAATAATTTGATAGTTATAATATTGGGATGCCTAGTTTAAGAAAAATCTTAACTAATAAAACAGTCACATTGGTCGTTTAACTGTAAAGTTATAATATGAACTATCGAAATTAATATCATAATCAAGTCTAAACCTCTACCAGCTCAAGCAAACGTCATGTAATCCGAAAACGAAGTTCAAGTATACTGTGAAATTCAATAAAATGACAGCCAGACAGTCTAAATACCTTATTTGAGAAGAAATTATAAATCATAACCATTTGTTCAAATGAAATCAACACAATTTTAGAATTTTTTTGAATATTTATTGTTGAATGCTACTAATATATAAAAAATAGGGAACAGTGCATAAATAACCCTATTAAATTTTAAAATTACTTATATAACCCTATAAAATTAGAAAGTGCGAGACTAACCCTGTGGTTTTGAGCAATGATGAAGATATACCCAGATTTTATTATTCCAGCATTGACTAAATGAATTTAGGAATTGACCTAATCTAAAATGATAAAAATACCACGAGGTTTAAGGAGGGGTTGTGAATTGATTAACTTTTTATTGAAGAGATTAAAAACTTTAATGAGTGGTTGGGAATAATTTACTTTATATCATAAATGGAAATATAATAATTTAAAGTGTGTGAGTGCACATGAGTGTGTGCGCGTGCATGTATGTTTGTGTGCGCGTTTGTGAGTATGTGTATGCATTAAGCAAACGTCATGTAATCCGAAAACAAAGTTCAAGTATACTGTGAAATTCAATAAAATGACAGTCATACCGTCTAAATACCTTATTTGAGAAGAAATTATAAATCATCACCATTTGTTCAAATGAAATCAACACGATTTTAGACTATTTTGAATATTTATTCTTGAATGCTGGTGATATATATAAAAATAGGGAACCGTGCAAAAATAACCCTATTAAATTTTGAAATTTCTGATATAACCCTATAAAATTAGAAAGTGCGAAACTAACCCTGTGGTTTTGAGCAATGATAAAGATATACCTAGATTGAACTATTCCAGCATTGACTAAATGAATTCAGAATTTGACCTAATCTAAAATGATAAAAATACCCCCTAGGTTTAAGGAGGGGTTGTGAATTGATTAACTTTTTTTATTGAAAATATTAAAAGGTTTAGTGAGTGGTTGGGAATAATTTACTTCATATCATAAATGTGAAATATGATAATTTAAAGTGTATGAGAACGCATGAGTG
>JAUOBV010281696.1:0-19016 GCA_032360425.1 Rubia occidens
TGGCGCATTTTTAAAATTTGGGTACCAAACTGTGAATTTCGATTAAAAGTGGGTACCATTTTGGACAATTGCTCGATTAGCGATTTAATTTGAAGTAAATAGACATTTTATCAATAAGAGGTTTAGGATGATATCACATGTTTCATGTCCTAATTATTTTATTTATGAAGTGTTTTGAAGATCATTTGAAGAGTTCTTGTATGAAGAGTTTGAGATTGAAGAAGTGGCGGAAGTTAGAAGAGAATACCAATTATTCTGAAAATTGGTAGAAGATGGGCATAACACTTGACACTGCTCGTGTCAATATGACACAGACCGTCTCCATGGACCATGTCATTTTGACAATGACTATGTCAAGTGTCCCAGCAGCCTGTTTTAATGCTTTTCTCTTTTAATTTTTAGCCTATAAATACTCTCCTTCTCTCCCCCATTTGAAGAACGAAATTCCTACCTTCAAAACCCTAGTTTACATTTACTCCTTCATATTTTCATCATTTCTCCAATGTTTGCCACAGATTTTTATGTTTTTGTTATGGGTTTAGCTAATCTAGGCTAAATATACTCTTGGGAGCAATTGGTAAGAATTTCTAGTATGAATTTGTGAGATTTGATTTCTCCTATTTTGTGCTTTGATTATCAAGTATATTATGTGCCTTCTTGTGTAGTTAATGCATGATTTAGCCTAGGATGATCAACTAGTTAATGATTTTGGGTTAAGTACTTGCTAGGTTTTTGGTCAAACTCGGGATACTTTGACTTTTTGTTGATATGATTATCGTTAGTTGATGTTAGGTTATAGTTAGGAGTGACAACTAATTATGATTATTGATTGATAAAATGGCTTGGATTTAAGATGAATTTGAATGGGTTTGACTATTCATTAATGTGGCTCACTAATAACGATTAGCATGAAAGTCGATCCTCGTAGTCGTTATTAGTAGATATATTTGTGCTATATCAATATTTATCGCTTGTAGGATATTGTGTAGGTTGTAATGGTTCTCCATGTGTATTGATTCTCGGGGAAGTCTATGGCACCGATCATCTAGAGTGACCCGAGGGCAAGGGTTATTGTGTGGCGTCGATCGCCCACTCTAACTATAACCAAGGAGAGGCGAGAAATATCTTTACCCAAACGGTGTTGATAAGTTCTCCACAATATGTGATTAATGCATAAGAGTAGGATGATTAGTCGGTGATCAAAGGATAACTATAAATGTAAACCAAGTGCGCCCAAGAATCGTTATAATCTTTATTCCATCTTTTGTGTTAGTGTGATCGTACTTGCATTGCCCTCTATAGTTGTTTGTTAATTTAGTAGTTTAAATTAAGCATAGTTTTTTCCAAAACCAAAACCCCCCACTTTGTTACCACGCATGTAGAGTGACTTCTTCGTACGCTTTTTATCTACGTTTAACACTCGATAAAACCTCCTTTTCCTCGTGGATGACCCCGACTTGCTACTATCTACTTTCTAGTAGTTAGTCACAATTAGGGCTATAAATACTATCTTTGAGAGGCACGACAAAGACCTCACACGTTTCCTTTTTCCCAAAAGGATGCGACCAAGGATTGGATATACTACCTTCCTCTGAGGTGCATCAACATTTGGATAGACATGAAGATGATGTTCTTAGAAAGTTCTTTCTGTCATCCAAGTCGGGTGGGCTTAAGAAAGAGTTAAGTAACATCTCTCAATGTAATAATGATGCGACCTTATATGAATATTGGGAGAGGTTCGAGAAATTACTAGCTTGTTTTCCCTACGACCCCTACAAGAAAGGAAACATTGTTTATTTTTAATGATTGATTGTTTAACGAGGATATGAGAATGGTCAATGCTGCATGCAATGGTCGATAGCCTACAAATCTTGAAGAATGCAATGACCTTATTTGAGGATATGGAAAAATGAGAGATGCCAATTTGGTAAAAGGTCAAGGACAAAAGTACAAGAAGCTTCTAACCCTAGCTCTCCCAAGCTACAGGAGAAATTTCAAGTATTTCTGTAAGTGAAGGATTTCATAAAAGGGATGATACGTAAAATTAAGGTTTATGGAATTTATGCAATGGACCAAACATACTGACGCGTGCTCGCAACTTCAGAAGGAATACCCCAGGGAAGTGAAATTTATAGGCTTCAAAGGAGTTCAAAGATTTCAAGGCAAGAAGGGTACAATATCGGCCAAGGAGGTCAAGGGTTCCAAAATAGCCAAGGATTTCAATGAGGGCAAGACTATGAGAAGAGGCATGACCTGTACTCCAATCCTATAACTTCTATTGGAGGGTCATCCAAACTGTAGATAGAGGGATGATCATAATGATTGACCTTATCAAGGTGGTCAAGGCTATAACTGAGGACCTCAACAAGCTTACCTAAGAGATGAAGGTACTTCATATTGTCAAGAAGGAGTTACCAAGCTGGAGTGTGATAAAATTATGTAGGCGTTGGTGAATGTAACCAAGAGCAATGAGTTATTCGCTACCCGTACTTGAAGAGACATCTAAGACTTGGTAACTCGAGACTTTGCTAGCATCAAACACTTGAAGGTCCAAGTGAGCTAATTGGCATCCTCGGTGAATGGGTAAGAAACTAAGGATTATGGTAAACGTTCATCTCAATGAAAAGTGAATCTGAGATAAAATTTTAGCACCATCACTTTGAAGAATAGAATGAATGTGATTGGGCCCAAAGGAAAGCTCACAGAGGAGAAGGAAGTTGAAAAAGAGGTAGAGGAGAAGGCTGAGGTCGAGGTTATGATGAGAAGGGAGAATGAGGAAGAGGTGATTGTTTAAGAGCTGGAAACTACACCCAAAACACCTCCACAAGTAGCCACTAAACGCCAAATTGAAAAGCTCATCACTCCACCACCTTTTTTGCCAACATTAAGGGATAAGACTCACAAAGAAAACAATAACGGCATCTTCGAGCTCTTCCAGATACGCAGGGTAAATATTCTCTTCTTGGATGTTATTGCAAAATTTTCCAGACACGTTGTGTTTTAAAAACAAATATGCACGCCTATGAGGACTAAAATGTTGAGGAGTGTGGGGAAACATCAAGGTTAGTGGACAATTGTTGGATATTTTTCAAAAGAAGATGCCCCAAAATGTAACGATCCCGACATGTTCACTATCCCCATTGTCATAAGTGGAAACACTTTTGAAATGGAAATAATAGATTTAGGGGCATCTATCAATGTCAACCCCTATTTCTTTTACAAAATCTAAAATATGGAAATTCGCATAACACCGGGGTAATCGTAAAATTAGTTAATCACTCCTAAATTTATGCTAAAGGGGTAGTGAAGTATGTATTGGTTAGAGTAGACAAATTGGTATTCACCACTAATTCTTACATTCTTGGTATGTCGCATAATGAGGATACACCCTCTATCTTACTAGGGAGACCATTTTTTAAAACAACAAGAACGAAAACTAATGTGCATGGTGGTACTTTGAACCTAGAGTTTGAAAGCAGGATGTGGGATATGATATCTACAGACCTAAGGAACCATTTAATGAAAACAACTCTTGCCATGATGGTATTGTGATTAAAATGTGGAGGAGTCTTTTAATAAATAAAAAATCTTGCTATGTGATCAATTTAAATGAAAGGGATGTCAATATAGATGCAAAGCACATTCCTAGTACTCTTGAATTGAATGATATTGTATATGCGTATTCCTATAGTACTAACTTGTTGGGATTTAGGCCATTTCAAGTCCCCCCTCAACCTTTCACAGCTTATTGGTTTGAGATTTTGAAATGAATTGGTGAATTTGGAACATTTGATTGATTCACTACAAGAAAAAAATGAATTTTTACTCTGGACTTTTTACCTAGCATTTTTAAAATTTTGCCAAATAACTGAGGTAAAAGAAAATTTTAACTGGGTTTTATGAAAATGAAGTAAAAGGATTTTTTATTCTTGTTAAAAAAATAACCGAGGTAACATGTAGGTTATATACCTTGGTAATATTTTAACTGAAGTAATAAGTTATGAAATCAAAGCAAATGAAGTAACTGAATGATATGTGACATCGCTAATGTTGTACTATCAAATTTCCAACTTTGCATTATATGTAAATATTTCCAATATCCGATGCGATGGACGTCCGGTGTCGGATACTGGTTTGAAAAATTGTTTATAAAAAATTGGGGTCGAAAATTTTTATTTTCTTGTTTGAAAATCTCCGAGACATGTTTTTATTCATAAGCAAGTCTAATTAAGTTTTGTCTTAGAAAGTAGTTGAAAAATACGATTTTCAATGGTTAGGAATAAAAAGGAGACAGCCGATAGATATTAAAATAACCAAATCATTAATGTTATTTTTATTCCCAAAAACAATATTCCCAACTACATGAAAAATATATATTCTCAATCACAATAATGTTGTTTTTTTTTCCAATCCTAGATTAAAATAGTCATGAGCAGAAAATTAAATGACAAATAATCACGACCTTGAACAGTATTCCACCCAAGGTATATCAAGTAGCTCGAAGAAGACCGTTTCCCAAATATACAAGCCGTTGTCAGTAAGAAAGTGTTCAAAACCCTTTAGGGACTGGGCCTTTATCTTATGTTTCTCGAGTAGCTCATGTGCCACTTGGATGCATTGCACTTCAGTACAACGGGGGGCCTTTTGACTTGGTAGGCGTGCTAGCATGTCTCTCGTGATTTACTAGATCATAAAAAATACAGTTAGTATGGAATGATTAACAAAAAAATAAATGCTAAACAAAACATAAACTACGTGTATTAGGTAGGACTTACTATAGTTGGGTTTATCCCAAAGTTCTGATTCGACAAGATGCAGCTGAAACGTGGACAATCCACTGACATGGTATACTGGTCTACATCTTTAACCGAGTCGGGAAACATGCTTCATGTTCCCCTAAAGCGTAGAAAAATTAGGAAATTACAAATTTTTCATAACTACCCTAGTAAAAATAAATCTAGCAAACTAAACATAAATAGCTCAAGTCATTAGGATTTGCACGGAACTGAGTAAGTCTGACCTTGACCAAGGTCCACAACTACTATCGGTTAGACTGACAACATGTGACCAAAATTGTGTCTATATCACTCCAAAACAGATTAATGATCGACACGTACATATGACATTGGTCAGCAATCAGTTCTGACGAAACCACGATTGACTGGTTACTAACTCCACATTCAAAATAAAACCCTAAACCACTATGAATGACCAACACTAACAGCCAACTTCAAGTATCAATCAATAACACCGAGTGTTAACTAACTGGGGACCGATGTCGCATGCATATGAAAATCCTAACCAAACACACCATATAAACCAACGAATTTTAACACACATAACAGCCAAAAACATGAATATTGCCATTGGAGAATAATCAAAGTAGAAAGTTGACATAAAAAGACAAAGTACACAAATTTCGATTTCATATAAATTATAACTACAATTTAACAAAAAAAATACAAGGAAGTAATTCAGATTAATGTAGAATCATAATGCAGACATACCTCTTCAAATTTGTGAACAAAATGAATGAGGAGAAGGAGAATAGGTAGGAACCCTTTGGAATTCAAGGGAAAGATGAACAGTTTGAATAGGTTCTGAGGTTGGCCCCTATATATATATATATACGCCATGGAACAACGTCTTTTGGAACCATGGGAAAATCTATCACGAATGTGAGACGTCGGCCGTCCTCTCGATTGGACCGATAAGATGCAATTACAAGACTAACGTCGGTCATATTCAGTCTTGACCAATATTTTTTTGACCCAATATATACTATGTACTAAAAGAGCAACCACTTGGTTAAGTGGCACCCCCACAACACATTTGCCTTCACAAAATGAATGAGGAGAAGGAGAATAGGTAGGAACCCTTTGGAATTCAGGGGAAAGATTAACAGTTTGAACATGTTCCGATGTTGGACTCTATATATATACGCCATGGAACAACGTCTTTTGGAACCATGGGAAAATCTGTCACGAATGTCAGACGTCAGTCGTCCTCTCGATTGGACCAACAAGATGCAATTACAATACCAACGTCGGTCATATTCAGTCTTAACCAATAATTTTTTTGGCCCAATCTATACTATGTACTAAAAGAGCAACCACTTGGTTAAGTGGCATCCCACACTTAACCACATTTGCCTTCACAAAATTTTGACACCTGGCACTACCAAACTTTCCACATCAGCATTTTAAAAATAATAATTTATTCAATAAATTAATTTGAGTATTTAAAATGTATTACTAATCAATTTTAATATCTTCCGTTAAATACATTCTTTGAAAATGGAAAAAATTGACAGTTAATGTAGACATAATTCTTTGTACTTGAAAAATAACTATGTCTAGGTTCATTTGAGTCGTTCCTTCTCCCTTTTTTAGTTTTACACGAAGTTGTGCTTCTTCGGATGAAAAATTATCCATCCTCGTTGTAATTCTCAAAAAATCTATCATAGATGCAGACTATTTCACAAAACTCCAATTAAAAGAGAACTGGACATAACAAATATTTGAAGCATCTGAAGTTCAACAAAGATTTTCAAAGCTTAAGCCTGTCTCTCCTCTTCTTGAAAGCGGGCTTCAAAAATTTGACCTCATTTGATTCTTTCACCTCCTTAAGGTGAAAAAGGTAATTCTTGAACTGGATTTTTGATTTTTTTTTCCAATAATGTAATGGTTACTGGATCTGAAGGGGAAAAAGTTTGGTGCTTGACTTCTGATGGAGGATTGGTGCTTTACTTCCGATGGTTGATGATAATGCGATAAACTGAGTAAATGTATGTTCAGTAGTGCATTTATCAACGTGTTTCTGCTTAGAACTACTTGACTCTCTAGATACATACGGTATTTGAAATTTCAAAATCTAAAATTTCAAAATGAGAATGCTTGCTTAAACTACTATTTTTATTGTTCAAATAGTAGCAAGGCCAATACTGCATCAGTCATACTGATATATTTTTGGTCTTTGAGGCTAATTACAACTTTGCTTCATTGATCAGATGCTCTCAAATATCAAATTGAGATATAGTCCTATGAAATTTATCCATGATGAGGGTTGCAAAAAAAGGGAAAATGCATAGAAGGGGGGAACACATTTGCAGCTCTTGATATTTTTGCGGGTTGTAGTGGCTTATCTAAGAGGCTGCACCAATCAGGCAATTTGATTATTTTATTTATTACCTCATTATGTCTGCTACATTTTTATTCCCCCTTGTCATAGCAGATGGAGTCAACATTTAATTTATGATATGTCATTTGTTCAGTTATCACTATCACAAAGAAGGAAATTAAATATGAACAGCCTGATGGAGATGCTTTTAAGCTCAACCATGTTTGTTAATTTAATATTATATATGTATAAGGATCGAGTCCTTTTTTAAAAAAAAGAGTTTAGAATCGGATATTATAATATTATGTGATAGATAAATTTATTTTAAATACCGGAGCATGTGTAATTCTCATAAATTTGAAGAAAAAAAATTAAATTATAGTTTATATTTTCATTCATAAATATGTGCATAGATACGGGTATTATCTAGTAACATAATAAATTAGCTCACCAAATAAGCCCACCAAATAGGCCCTACTCTATTTCTGGCTTAAATAATTATTTTTCCACTACAAAACAAGAATATTTATATATGTCAATCCTCATTTCATATTTGGAGATGAAGCATGCTTGATGTGGGATGAGTAATTAAAGAACGAACCTTTTGGCATCAATCTATATATGTAGGTTAATAATAGAAGTCAAGTCAAGGCTGACCAAACAAGACTGTAGGTCTGACCTTTTGTCATTTATGTCAATTTACAAAATAAATTAAGTCATGGTTGACCTAACAAGACTATAGGATGAACCTTTTGACATATATGCCAGGTTAAAAAAGAAATCAAGCCATGGTTGACGTAACATGAGTAAAGGTCGGAGCTTTTGGCATTTATGTCAATTTATGAAAGAATTCAAGCCACAATTGACCTAACGCAAGTAAAGGTTGAACATGTTAGCATTTATGTCAATTGACTTAAGAAGTAAAGCCACGGTTGACCTAACACAATTTAAGTTCGAAAATTTTGGCAACTATGTCAGTTAACAAAAGAAGTCAAACCATGGTTGACCTATCACGAGTAAAGGTCAAACTTTTTGGATCTATGTCAATATATAAAAGAATTCAATCTTCGGTTAACCTAACACGAGTAAAGGTCTAGCTTTTTGACATCTATGTCAATTTACAAAATAAGTCAAACCACAATTGACTTAACACGAGTAAAGGTCGAACATGTTGGCATTTATGTCAATTTATGAAAGAAGTAAAGCCATGGTAGTATACACCTCTCCTAGTCATGCAAAGTCCAAAGAAAAGATAGCATCTCGAGTCCAGTGAACCTGATAAGAGAACAATTTTCTTAGTAAAGAATGAACCTTGTCGTGTCTCCCTTAACCAAGCGAAGCCCGAGGCAAGAATAACACCTCACATCTACCGAACCAAAAAAAGAAACCTGAGCAAAAGGATGATTATTACCCATGATCATCCAAATGAGACCAGGACTAAGAGACACATCGACCACGATCAAATAAGATCATAGTGATCCCCGGTTATACATAGATGATATAAATGACAAGACAGATAATGACATTCTTCTAGATAATATCCATACACTGATCATACACTAACTTAGGCATCCGAGGATGATCTCGGGAACACCCCAGGACCTTTTTGTAGGTCCCATGAACATGGAGTATATATTGCGCCGATTCCAGATACTATAGTGGTCTGAAAGGAATCCCTCGCACCAGTTGTGCCGACTGTCGGGAACGATTATTTCTTTCCATCCCTTTTCATGGTATCTAGAGGAGGCCAGGTTTCAAGCTCGGAAGCATCTAAATGTGTTAGCAAAAAGGAATATGATGAACAACTAGAGTTAACAGATGGCAGTTAGCCACAATAAAACACAAGGTCGGTGGAGCCGCTACTGTACAAGCTTGAAAATCTTGACAAGGACAAACAAGAAAGCCTTAAACAGGCGGGATTGGACGAAAGCGGTGAAACGAACTAGGTTTAGACACCCAACATGAATACATCACAACATTACATCTTTATAAATAAGGTACATTTACACCCAGGTACGCAAAACACAAATAACCACCTCGTGCAATTTAAAGTTGGATTCATAAGTAGAATATGTCTATCCCAAAATGAGATATAAGTAAAATATCCAACTTGAAATGAAGTTAAGATTGCCACGGCCTCGAATAAAAACAAAGAGAAATATTCTTACAAAAAATTACACTTGCAATACGATATACATAAGCTTCAGAAACTCTATACAGAACCTTTAATACCCTAAGGAAATAAATGAGATAGAATCCATCCCTCCACGTTTGTCTAAGTAGTATAATAAAGCTCAAACATTTGATAAACTTAAGAGCAGTCAACATACTGCTACATATATAGTAAAAATAGTAAGAACTGATGTCATGAAATAACCCGACTTGGTGAACATGTATCAGCCACCGTATATGCACCATAGGGGAAGCTATGGTGAACGGAACCCCATCGTCACTTATAAAGCACTCCCACAGTTGTCACATAGTATACCTTGTGTGCACTCTTCACACTAGCGGTATACTATACCTAGTTGTCACATAGTCAAACGAACACATGCACGTAGTCAATTATCTTCGCCAACCATGTAGCCTAGTTTTCCTATAGAGTCAAGCTAAAGCAAGCCTAGACTTCTCCTTACCTTAGTATTCCTTGAACCTCGTTGAAATAGGGTAGAGGAGATGTAGAACACCATTAACCTCCATTTCACATTTTGCTAATCCCACTCGCCTATCCAAAAACATACAAAATTTTAGTTACGTACACCCTAGATTTATGGAAATTTATAGAGTTAGAAACCCATTTACAAGCTCATATGAACTTTCTTAGAAAATCCCATGAGGGATGTTACCCCAATTTGCATCATCGACAGTATTTCTAAACAATCTGTCCATGATAGATTACTAGCTAACCAGTAGGATCTTTGTGGCAAGATATATCAACCATTAGAATCCCATATTATGTTTTCTAGAGGAAGCTTACAAATTACACAAAAGCATTAGTAACAACACAACATACATAGCACAAGAACTAGAGCGTATACATAGAGTAACTCAAAACAACACAAGCACACACAAACTACAATTGAGTAAGCTACTAGATACAATCATCCTTTTATAGAGATAACTTATGCATAGGGAAAAGGAATAACATTATGATAGCCCCAAGAAAGTCATGAATTTACACCTACCCACGTCTATCCAACCCCTTATTTAAGTCTTTAAAAATGGAAAGTTAGCACTGCATATAGAGATTAGTCAATCCACAGATATTTTTAATCGACACTTGTAAGTTCCCACACAACAATCACACATATTCACAAAACACCTCAATGAACGAACCTTGGAGACACGTACTCCACAGGTTTGTTCAAAACCACCAAAACAACACATATAAGGATGACAAAATGAACATTACGGCTTTGCATACCCCTGGTAAATCACCATCTTAGCGACACAGGCAAATATTCGATTATGTCTCCATGCACACTCAAGCACATACAAGGGGAGAGACTTTCGCTTTGTAATACGTCTGGAAAACCACCAGTTTCGCGAACACAATTAGAATCTCAATCGACTCTTTGCACAACACACACATAAATACAAATCATACATAGGCAGATTGAAAATTTCATCTTCGCATACGACTAGAGAATCACCATCCTCGCGACACAAGAAGTACTCCATTCCGTTTTATAGACACAAATCACACACAACACACACCAAATACATCCAACCACAAACCCAAATTTCAAATCACACCCCACAATTAAAAACAAATGGTAATCTAGAGGATAAGCACCTAGAAGACCTAAGCGGGCTATAAAAATCTAATATTGTTTACACAGCCCAACAACGGACCTATAAGTAATTCAAAATTGTAGAGCTATGAGAAGGAGTTCCATGTTTTAGCACACTTAACTTAAGGACAATCCCAGTGCACTTTTCTTAGCACAAGCACAATAATACCTAATCCTGATACTAGCCACCACAAAACTAGGATCCAGAATAGTTAGGATTAAACCTCAGGGTATCAATGATTAGTGGATAAGATACCCCAATTCCCACACAACACATTAAACATTATAAACTACAATATTACAATTCACACAATCTTCCGAGCATCACTCAGCCTACAGATCATACTTTCCCAATCCACCATCTGATAAGCTTAATATATAGGATTTAGTTTACACCGTCAACTAAAAAAATAGCTCTCACAATATCAGGTTTAAGTTTCTACGAAACAAAGATACTACCCACACCTTTGAAAACAATGGTTAAACCCCCTAAGCTAGCAATAAGCACAACACTCATATAGTATTACCAAAACCTCGTTTTATGATTTAGCTTATCAGCAGAAAAAGAATTCTCATTTCCAAATAACTTTTCTTAAACATCCAGAATAGAAAATTACTGAACCTCGATATTTTAGTTGGATTAAGCAGTACGATCAATTAGTTAAATTAAGATCACAACTCGTAGGACCATGAGGTGTCATCCTTACTTATAAAAACAAACCAATAAACCATCATGGTTTTAGCATACTTAGCAATCAGCTTATCACATCTCAATTACAATAGCAATTACCTTGTTCTATATTTAAAAAACTCTATCAATTAGTAAGATCATACCTTGTAGGACCACGAGATTAATCTACTATCCCTACTTGTATAACTAACCCTAAAACCATTAAGGGGTTAACATACTTATCCTGGACCACATATATGCAAAAGAACTCAGATCAACAAAGTTCAACTTTGAAATTCATTAACATCAAAAGTAAAAGAGAACCAAACAATTTTTATCTATAACACAAAATTACAAGGGCATAAGTTCCAGCGCCGACGGTAGATGTCATACTTCCCATTACAAACTATATCACAAAATATAGAGGTTAGGTCACCCTAAAATTCACTTCTAGAAAATACCTATCATCCACTATGCAAATTCTCATCTCCATTGGACCTAATCACTCCTAAAGCACCCAACTCTTAACGAAAATCCAAGATTAGAGAATTCTTTTCTTTACAGACAAAATGTAGTTTCTCCTACTCCAGTTCCAGCCTAGCCACATTAGGAGAAGCATTGGTAAGTCCTCCAATCATTATTCCATTTGCGCTTAAAACCATTGCCCGTAGGATGATTTTCCGAAACTCCTACACCTTGTCTAGGAAAAACATTCTCTCCTGAACCTAAAAACACAAAAACTTCAAGAAAGATAAAACATTAAATTAGTCGCCATATTTTCCTATAAGAGTTAAAATATCATACCTTCCCACCCAGTAGGCTTACCAACATCCACTGCGTGAGCAAAAATTTTGACAAAGGGACCCAGCATAATTTCCCACATTAGCTCTCGACTTAAGAATACATCGTCATTCCAAAGTGGCATTGTGATAGAATTGTTACAACCAATAAAAAGATAAATGGCTTCATATCCTTTACACACATCTAGTATACCCTTCATAGTATCAGTAATTGAATGGTTAGGCTTAATGGTCACCCAAGGCTTGGTTGAAGGGATCAAGTGTAAATGATTGTTAGCAAAAATAGACCTAGGATAAAATTAATGCCGGAATGGGAAAAGTTAAACCATATTGTAGGAAACACAAACCATGCATGTCGGCGTCTTCATTATAACATCATTGATATAAGGGACTATAATCTCATAATAAAATAAAAAGGGGTAATATTACTTCAAAATAGAAATGTCAGTTATGGTCAAGATACTACTGCTAGCCATTACCACACTTTGTGAAGGAAAAAATTATTACGTAAGAAGAAGCTAAAACCTTAAGATAAAAAACTATTAAACAATGGTGTATCATATCTTCACTAAACCCCTTTTATATTAATAATCTAACTAACATATTCTTTG
The DNA here is from genome assembly GCA_032360425.1 of Rubia occidens. Taxonomy (NCBI): domain Eukaryota; kingdom Viridiplantae; phylum Streptophyta; class Magnoliopsida; order Gentianales; family Rubiaceae; genus Rubia; species Rubia occidens. Next base: position 12,995 of record JAUOBV010281696.1, read on the forward strand.
GAGAGTAATTGTTACGACTTCCTAGATCTCTTTACCCAAGAAGCCAATACTCACCTTGCCGTCAATTATTGTGATTTATTTCATAATGCAAATTTATTATTCCCTACATAATGATTAAATATCTCTTATTCCAATACCAAATATGATCATTGAGTTCGCAACGTCTCCTTTGTTTGTGGCCTCATGGTATACACCTCCCCTAGTCATGGCGAAGTCCAAAGCAAAGATAGCATCTCGAGCCAACAAACTAGATAAGCGAGCAGTTTTCTTAGTAAAGAACGAACTTGGATGAGTCTCCCTTAACCAAGAAAAACTCGAGCCCAGAATATCACCTCGCATCTATAGAGCCAAACAAGTGAACCTGAGTAAAAGGATTATTATCATCCAAATCATCCAAATGAGACAACGACTGAGAGACATATGGACCATGATCAGCCAAGATCATCGTGAACACCAGTTGTAAATGGATGATATGAATGACAAGATAGGTAATGGCATTCTCCCAAATTCTATTCATACATTGTTCTGCAAGTTCCATGAACCTAGCATGGAGTATTGCTCCAATTCCAGATACTATGGTGATTCAGAAGGAATCCCTCACATCACACAGTTTACCTAACATGATTAAAGCAAGAACCTTTTGACATCCATGTCAGTTTACCAAAGAAGTCAATCCATGGTTGACTTTACATGTGTAAAGGTCTAGCCTTTTGGTATATAAGTTAATTTACAAAAGAAGTCAAGAATTGGTTGACCTAACATGAGTAAATGTCAAACCTTTTGGTGTCTATATCAATTTACAAAAGAAGTGAAACCACGGTTAACCTAACATGAGTAAAGGTTGAACATATTTTCATCTATATCAACTTACGTAAAAAGTTAAGCCACAGTTGACTGAACATGAGTAAAGTTTGAATCTTTTCGCATCTACGTTAGTTTACAGATGAAGTCAATCCATGGTTGATCTAACACGAGTAAAGGTCAAAACTTTTGGAATCTGTGTGAATTTACAAAATAAGTCAATCCACGGTTAACCTAACATGGGCAAAGGTCAAACCTGTTGGCATGCATGTCAATTTACAAAAAAAAAAATCAAGCCATGATTGACCTAACATGAGTAAAGTTAAAACTTTTTGGCATCTATTTCAGTTTATGAAAGAAGATAAGTCATGATTGACCTAACATGAATAAAGTTCAAACCTTTTGGAATCTATGTCACAATACAAAAGAAGTCAAGCCAAGTTTGACCTAACAAGCTTATAGGTAAAATCACTTAGCATCTATGTCAATTTACAAAAGAACTAAAGCCACGATTTACCTAACACGAGTAAAGTTATAATTTTTCAACATCGATCTCAACTTACAAAATATTTTAAGCCATGGTTAAACTAACATGAGTAAATTTTGAACCTGTTGGCACCTATGTCAATTTACAGAAGAAGTTAACCCATGGTTAGCTTAACAGGAGTAAAGGTAAAACCTTTTGGCATCTACGATAATTTACAAAATAAGTCAAGTGATGGTTGACCTTACACAAGTAAATGTCGAACATATTAGCATCCATGTTAATTTATGAAAGAAGTTTAGCCATGGTTGACCTAACATGAGTAAAGTTTAAACCTTTTGGAATCTCTGTCAGTTTACAAAAGAAGTCAAGTCACGGTTGACCAAACACTTGTAAAGGTAGAACCTTTTGGAATTTGTGTATATTTTAAGATGAAGTTAAGCCATGGTTGAACTAAAATGAGAAAAAGGTCAAACTGTTTGGCATCTATGTTAATTTATCAAAGAAGTCAAGCCACAGTTGACTTAATAAGGGTAAAGGTCGAACCTGTTGGCATTTATGTCAATTTACGAAAGAAAACAAACTAAGGTTATAACATGAGTAAATTTGAACCTTTTGGCATATATGTCAGTGAACAAAATTCAAGCAGCGGTTGACCTAACACGAGTAAAGGTCAAACATTTTGGCATCTATGTAAATTTATGGAAGAAGTCAATCCATGGTTGAGCTAGATCGAGTAAAGTTCAAACCTTTTTGCATCTATGTTATTTTACAACAAAAAAAGTCAATCCACGGTTGACCTTTTGGAAGTCAATCTTCGTTGAAAACTGGACGTCTGAGAAGTTGGAGAACAAGAACGCCGAATAGAGGATCGTCACCGTGGATCTTTACCAGAGAAATCTAATTTTTGGGACATCGAACTAAGAAGAATGTCGCGGATGAGAGGGAGGATGTGGGTTGCTGCAGCAAGGGGATCTTCGCCAAAAAAATTGGACCGGAGATGAAGAAAAAATGAAGAAGGAAAGAAGTTGGACACGGCCTGGAAGTTTGCCAAAATTTTGCTAGAAGTTAGCTAGCAATATGATTGAGGGTAGGGAATATGGTTTGAAAGTTTTTTTTTGAAAAAAAAAGGGTAAGGGATTAGTACCCAAGATCATATAGGATGCTTTATTATAATGATCAGTACAGTTTAAATATGTTACAAAAATGAGTTTGAAAAGAAAGAAAATATCTATCAATCATATCATATACTATCATATCTTAATTAAATCTCAATCAACAATCTCGTATATCCTGACAAATACGTATTGCAATGTATAAATGATTATAATTTAAACCTAAATGTCATGTTTTATGATTGTTCTAACTAATCATTCTAATGTGAGACTCTTTTCTGTTAAAAAAAAATCATTCAAAGATGCTAAAAAAATGCCCAGCAGCGGTTACAATGAGTGAAATTGACATCCAACCTAACTAACCTATAACAATAACTAATAATATTGTAAGGATAAATTTAATACCATACTCTCTTAATATAGTACTTCCTTCATCCCAAAGAAATTGGCACATCTTGACTTTTGAAAATCAAATGAATTAATTTTTAATAATTAATATCTTTATTTATGTGTATATGAAAATTCAAAAAATAAAAATTTAAAAATAATGTTATGATGAATCCAACAACATAAATTATGACAATGTTAGTTTGACTTTCAAAAGTTAAATTGTGTCAATTTCTATTGGACGAAGAGAGTAGTATAATGTCAGTCATAGACCATGTGCAATGGTGAAACCGCGCTAAAACATCTTTTGTGGTTTCAATTCATTAAATATTCAATATCTCTCTTCCACCTCATCAAGTGAAACAACAAAGAAACCACTTCATTTTTACTCCCACAATGGTTGAAATCACTCCATATATCTCACTTCATTTTTTCTATCATACTCATTAATTTTACCTTCAATATTTATTTTAAATAAATTTGGCTACCCAAATAAATATTGAAATGTGAAATTTAACAATACACTTGTAAATTGAATTGAATTTTGAATTTAATTTTTTAATTTAATTTTTAAAAATTGTTTTATGAACCAGAATCAAACAGAACCGTAACTTTTTTTTAAATAATGTAGTTTTGATTTTTAAAAGGAATCAAAATTTAATTTTAAATTTTTAAAAATTATTTTAAAATTTTAATTTTTTTTATAGATTTTTAAATTATGGTTAATAAATTACAAATCTCTCATTTTTTATAAAACAAAATCTTTTTTGAATGGTAAAATGTTGGGAAAGACTGTATTTTCATAGGCTTATGGAAAGATGGAGTTTAATTAAATAATAAAAGGTAAAAGATTTTAGTTGTAATATTACAAATTTATTATGCAACATGTAGTAGTTAAAAAGTTTATAATACGATTCATACAACCCAAAAATTTTATCTTCATTATTCTAATTTGCACTTTAAACCTTGATATTTCCATGACTTATGGAAAGACCGTCTTTCAAGAGACAGACTCTTTTAAGAATGGTTGAAAGAAAATAATCATTACACACGCGTTTGTTATAATTTTTTTTTGTATTATCGTAACATAAATCATTACACAAAAGTATATTAGAATTTTATCATTACACACAAGTCTATATAGATCGAGCGTGTCCCCAACGTTCAGGTCCTCTCCATGAAGGAACTCGCTAAATGGAAACTTATCTTGGGTTAACATACGTACGAAATGGGGTATGATATCGCCTAATAAAGTTCGCGCACAGTATTTATCCTAATCACTATGGATCTGCATTTGATCAATGATGTTGGTAATAATTAAATTAGAATATTAAAGAATTAATGTTCTAAACAAAACATTGCTCACCTCAATTGGTACATGACTATTCAGAACAAAATATCGCACATTAAGTTTGTGCACAATACAATTTGTCGAAGGAAACTATTTAAAATGTTGAAATTATGTTGTGTTTAAATACCAAAGAAATATGGTATGTATAACTATGTATTTAACATTAACTATATTTTAATGTTAAACACACCATGTTTACTTGGTGTTCATATACTGCAAAATCTCCACATTTTAAACACACAATGTTTACTTGGTGCTCATGATTCCTGGAAATCAAATTGCCACAAATAAAATCTAGAATGATAGATATAAATTGGTCTGATTGAAATTGGTTCAATTTATCATTTTAGTCGGTATGAACATGCGACGTCGCAGATGGTTCAATTGAACGGTTAACGACATAACTACGATGTCGTATTCATAGATGAGGAGGAAAAATATGAATGTGTGACGTCACAGATTCTTCACAAAGGCCAAAGTGTGACCGACTGCCAAGCGACGACGCATAAAACAAGGGGTTGAAATTAATCGTGTAGACTGTAGAATCCTAATCCCTAGGAAAGAAATTGAAATAAATAACATAGAAAATATAAGACACACACCATAAGGACAGAAAAATGAAAAATGAAGAAAAAGTGTCACACCAACAGAAATGAAGTTGCTATGGATTGAAGTGGATGAGATTGAATGATGAACTCTTCTCCAACACCTCTATTTATAGGTAAACCAACCAAACTCAAGAATTTTCTTCCATCTCCCCAACAACCATAGTAAATGCTATGAGCCTTCTAGAAGGTAGTCTATATTCATCCCCCATCATCCTAGAAACATCCCCCCTTCTATCAATGCAGAGTTCTAGAATTAGGGAGAAGACCCAACACATATACATAACAATGTATATGAAAAAAAAACAAAATTGAAAGAAATGTAGCATCCTTTAGAAGTTTTTTTTTAAAAATCCTTGAGAAATTCACTCTGCTAGTATGATGTCGCATATTAATTGATCTCACCGACATAAGACCCGGCATATGACCGACGTCGGTATGTCTGATTTCGAGCCTCACCATTTCAGCCCACTAGCTTAGCAAATGGGCCCCCCATTTGAACAAAATAAATATAATTGACCTTAAAATGCATTCTAACATATTACAAAAACTTATGAGTTTTAAAATAGTAAATGAACTTTATTAATTTCCGGTTTGGTCGTAATCACAAATGGCGAACTTCTTGATTTTTACACATTGGTCCCTCTAAGAGGGTGGGATAGGGCAAAATGCAAAATTGTACATTGTAAAAATTACACTATGGCCCAAACTTTCTTGTATGTTCAATGCGTCATAACTCTGCCCCTAACTGTAAGGTCAAATGTTTGATATGGACATTATGCATACTTTCTTAGAAGGAGGCAAGCCGGGGTAATCGTCAGTCATTTGTATTATTATTTCCATTAATACATAGATAAGTGTTATGGGAACCATAATTTTCACCAACACATGAAATTCCGTATTCTTGGTTTTCTTATGGAAAAGAATATAATAAAATTCCGTCCATCATATTTTAGAAAGTGTTAGTACGTGGTCTAGAGTGAATTGTAGATGACTACTTATATGTATACAAGGGGTTAGTTGGAAGAACTTGTGGATGGCACTTAGCCAACATAAGAGGAATTTGTTTGTTACTCTCAGTTATTATAAGTTCGACTAGAGATGATAATGTTTCTTTTTTGGTCGATCGGTAACGTGTTTGGGACCACTAGTGAACTTTTTAATATTTACACTTAAGTTCCTTCAAGAAAGTGATAATAGTCTAAATGCAAATTTGTAGATAACATTTTTTCATATTTTTCCGACAATGTTGTTCCTATCTCGGAGTAAAATAGTGGAT